>CM062297.1:838152172-838192920 GCA_031216915.1 Pictodentalium vernedei | reverse complement strand
CTGAACATTGCTTGTGCACAGGCCATATATACAGAATTTGATAGCCTTTTTACGGTCATAAACGCGTAGATTAATGCGCAGATCGACGTGCTATTTGTGCGTATTTGATGACAGGACTTCTAGTTTTAACTGTTTGGGAAATATTAGCAGCTTCAAATCTGATACTTTTAAGTCAGTATGCAAAAGTGTACATGGATAATACACACAGATGTAAGAGACTGTTTGGAATGGCCCTAAAAGAGCTTTCAAATCAAACTGACTTATCATGTATGAATTCTTTCTCATTTGAGGGGGGGGGGGGGCGTTGTTGGGGGGGGGGGGGCGTTGTTCTTTCTTATTTGGGGGGGGGGGGGGGTTGTGTTGTGCCGCATAATGGTTGTCACTCGCATTGCTTTGGTGGTAACCGAATCGAGTACGTTAGCTGAAGTGCTCGTGATTATATTCACTGGGGGTGACCGGCGCTTACAAGATCAGTTCGTTTCTTGTTTTTCCGCCGATTCGCTCCGACAGCGTGCAGATAAGTTCACGATTTTCAAAAAGTTCGGAAGCTTTGTTTTTTTTAGAAAGATGACAGAAATGTGAGTATAACATGGATATTTTGTCAAATATTGGTTACGGACGCCATTCGCCTGAATAAAATTACTTTTTATCTTATACCTGTTGAAGATATAGCCCATGTGTTATAGATTATCTATAACACATACCCCTATGTCATATAGATTGGAGACTCCAGATGAGTCGACATTTTGACACGAAATCATCCCCAAAAAAACCTTTTAAAAATGCAGAAAAGAACAAAAATGGTCGGTATAAGATAAATACAACAATACCACAGTGTGTTTTGATATGTTTGATATCTCAACTCGTTGAAAGTGAGTTTTTTTCTCTCGGCAAGCCTCGCGAAAAAAACTCACTTTCAACTCGTTGAGATATCAAACATATCAAAACACACTATGGTATTATCGTATATATTTTAGCGTCCAAGAATAGTTTTGTGGCATATAATACAGCCACGTGCAGAATGTGTGCATTTTCCATAGGGAAATTGTGGAGGTGGTTGCTGGAATTTCACAGCACATGCATAGTTCACAAAAATTGTATTCTGTCCCGTTCAGTCAGTTTTGTACACATTGAAAAAATGGGACCAAATCAGTAATATTTTATAAGTAGGAAGCGTTTGAAATTACGTACGATGAACGCGCGAATTCGTTTGCGATTTTATAGTTGCGATCATATTCGTTCCTCTCATTCTTACTGCTGATTCGTAGGCTATTCAGCATTGATTTCATTTGGTAATCTATATACAATGGAAGGTTATGCATAAAAATCCACAATCCCGACCTCGATATACGTTTTTCTGTTATTAATACATGATATGGAAGAGCTGTGTTGATTCAGATTTACTTGCAGGTGATTTATTTATTTATTGGTGTTTAAGGTCACATACTTATTCACAATGGCTAATCGTGACCGTGATAGTTTTAATGGTGGAGGAAGCCGGAGTATTCGGAAAGAACCACCGAGCATCAATGAGCAACTATCAAGCAGTATTACAGCGGTTGAAGACATCTGCACCATCGACGTGCAGTACGTCTTAAGTACACGGCGTCATCGTGCCCCCATGTAGGTAACCGGGATAAAGTGCCTTACCCACGGACACAACGCGGGTCGTCCCGAACGGGGATCGAACTCGGGACCTCTAGCATAGAAGTCTAACAGTCTACCACTGAGCCACCGCGCTCCCACTTGCAGGTGATAAGTTTCAACAGTACACTGCACTACAGTACGTGGGGGTAGATTGTCGCTAAATCGTGGTGATGTAGATGTTCCACTCGTAAAATTTCTATAATTTTGCATCTAAATACAAGAACCACCAACAAAATTTCATCTAACAAACCATCGGGTTGCACCCGGTGGTCCATCAGACGAAATCTAACCCACCGCGATTTAGCCACAATCCACCCTTCACGTACTGCACATGAATAATTATGTTCATTGTTGTGTCCCCGACCTTCAAAGGAAGATTCGGAGATATCTAGTGAAGACCCACCGTCCGTCCGTCTATCCATCTGTCTCTCCGGGCAATAACACGGGAGTTGTTTTTTTTTTGCCCGGGAAAGCATTATGAGCTTACTTCCAGATTATGAGCTTACGTACAAATATTATGGGGTTAATGTCTCAAATATGAGACTTATGAGGCAAGAATCGATTTGTGGCGATTTTCGGGGTTTATGTTAAGGTTTATGGTCAATTAATGGCTTGGGTTAGCGTTGCCCCCTCTTCAGGTTTATGTTGGGGGATCTAACCATGTCTATTCCCCCAAACAAATTTCCGAAGAAACGACTTTTTAGCAGTTGTCCGAACGTTTTAAAATGACCAATTTTTCCGCAAAAAATTAAGCCCACAACTCCCGTTTTTCCGCACGTCCGTCCGTATTTTGTAATTTCAAAGGCATCGGTCGGATTTGTATTTCCTCTTTTAAGCTGACAGACGCGCATAGTGGAACGGATATGCACATGGCACGGGTTCCGTCTAATAATTTTTACACTCCCACTTTTTAGCTCACCTGGCCCAAAAGGCCATGTGAGCTTTTCACGTCACTTGGCGTCCGTCGTCGTCAGTCGCCCGGCGTCCGTAATCTTTTCACATTTTCATCTTCTTCTCTGTTACCGCTGAGCCGATGTGAACCAAACTTAGCAGAACTGGTCTATGGCATCGATCCTCATTTTGTTACTGTCGGATGAAAAACATGGCTTCCAAAGGCATTCTTTGATTCTGGTTGGTGGATTTTCAAAAATCTTCCCCTCTGAAAAGGCCAGGCCAAATGTTTGAAACTTCACATAAATGATGACTGGCACCCCCTCTATCAACGACCCTCGTTTAATGTTGATCGGGTTACAAACATGGCCGCAATTGCGGCTTACAGTTACTATAGAAACCCTATGAGAAATCACATTTTCATCTTCTTCTCTGGAACTACTGAGTCGACGTGAACCAACCTTGGCAGGGATAGTCTATGGGAGGTCCTCTATAAAAGATCCTCAATTTGTTCCCATGGGTTTGAAAACATGGCCGCCGGAGGCATTCTTTGATTCTAATTGGTGGATTTTCAAAAATCTTCTCCTCTGAAACCACAGCCCCAAATGTTTTGAAACTTTGCATGGTTGATGACTGGGACCCCCTCTACCAACGAACCTCATTTAATGTTGACCGGGTTGCAAGCATGGCTTCATTTGCAGCTTATAGTTGCTATAGAAACCCTATGGGAAAGCACATTTTAATCTTCTTCTCTGGAACTACTGAGCCGACATGAACCAAACTTGGCAGGAATGGTCTCCACAAACGATCCTCATTTTGTTCCTGTGGGTTGAAAAACAGAGCCGCCAGAGGCATTCATTGATTCTGGTAGGTGGATTTTCAAAAATATTCTCTTATGAAACTGCCAGGCCAAATGTTTTGATACTTCACATAAATGATGACTGGGACCCACTCTACCAACGATCATTATTCAATGCAGATCGGGTTGTAAACATGGCCGCAATTGCAGCTTATAGTTATTATAGAAACCCTATGGGAAATCACATTTTCATCTTCATCTCTGGAATTACTGAGCAGACGTGAACCAAACCTAGCACGGATAGTCTATGGAATGTCTTCAACAAATGATCCTCATTTTTGTTACTGTGCATTGAAAAACATGGCTGCCAGAAACATTTTTTGATTATCATTGGTGAATATTTGAAAAGTCTTCTCTGAAACTACAGGGCCAAATGTTTTGAAACTTTGCATGGTTGATGACTGAGACACCCTCTATCAAAGATCCTCATTTAATGTTGATCGGGTTGCAAACGTGGCTCAATTATTGCTTAAAGTTACTATAGAAACTCTATGGGAAATAATATTTTCATCTTTTTCTCTGGAACTACTGATCTGATGTAAACCAAACCTGGCAGGGATAGTCTATGGCAGGTCTTCTACAAACACTCCTCATTGTGTTACCGTGCATCGAAAAATGTGGCTGCCAGAAGCATTTTTGATTCTGATTGGTGGATTTTGAAAAATCTTCGCTGAAAACACAGGACCAAATGTTTTGAAACTTTGCATGGTTGATAACTGGGGCATCCTCTACAACGATCCTCGTTTAATGTTGATCGTGTTGCAAACATGGCCACAATTGCGGCTTATAGTTACTATAGAAACCCTATGAGAAATCACATTTTCATCTTCTTCTTTGGAACCACTGGCTCGACGTGAAACTTCGCAAGAATGGTCGAAAGGAGGCCCACTACAGACGATCCTCTTTTTGTTCCCGTTGGTTGGAAAATATTGCCATCAGAGACATTCTCTGATTCTGATTGGTGGATTTTGCAAACATTTTCCCCTCTGAAACTACAAAGACAAATGTTTTAAAACTTCACAGGATTGAGGACTGGGACACCTCCTACCAATGATTCTCGTTTAATGTTGATGTAATGTTGCAAACATGACCACAATTGCAGCTCATAGTTACCATGGAAAGCCTATGGTAAATCACATTTTTATATGTAGTTCCAGGTGAGTGATTATGATTACATGCCGTTTAGAGCCTTTAGTTTCAAAAAGTGGGGTGTGCTGGATTGCGCCTGTCCGTGCGCCTGTCCGTGCCCGCAGATGTTCACTATCATAGGATCTTTAAGTAGCATCAGCCGTTTTGCTGTTGGAATATTTTTTTTCTGTGACTTATGGCATTTAGAATATACACAAATAGCTTATTGTTTGTCTGTTTGCCTCGTATCTCAGTTTGGGGTTATCGGATCTCCTTGAAATTTGGAACGAATATTGTTTATGTGAAAGGCTTTCAAATGAGTCTCTAATCATATTGCTTACTTTTCACGTTTCAGATTTATCCTCTTTTTAACTTTGAAAATTCGCTGTTTGTCGCGTAAAATAGTCAACTTTTTTGTCTGTTCGCCTCATATTTCAGGTTTGGGTTATCAGATATCACATCTCTCATGTCGATGAGCTGATTGACACAAACTATTGGTAACAGGTGTACGTGGATCTCATAATTTCTACTTGGTTTGATTTCTCTCTGCTGCAAAACAAAGACAGTAAACTCCTCATGTGTGTTTGCCAAGTGTTGAAAATATGTCCACCTTAGCATTTTCAGAGAAGAGTGCGGGTGGTGCATATGCCATGCTTAGCATGCTCTTCTTAAAATTACATGACTCTGTAGAGTTACTTTGGTGTTTTGAGTTTTAAAATGGGTTTGTGAAAGGATTTTACAGAAAAAACCTTTCCCCTTGAGATTTGTTGCTGGGTCGGTCTATTGGGTGCGCGATGTTGTCTGTCATGATGTAGGCATAATATTTCTAGGAAAAATTATTTCTTGTTCTCGACAGAACTGAGTTACATGTGATACTGATCATTTTGTGAGAACTATTCCGAGAAGTCTCAGTGATTCGCTTTGCAACGAATGTGAGCTCATCAGATCTGCCTGCCTACGAATCTGCGCCATTGATGGAAAGAATCAGCGCCATGACGTGTCTCAAAATTTCCTCATTGTCTTCAAAACTTCTCAAGATAATATTACTATTTAACTTATTGAAGATTTCGTGAGTAATTGTGTTTCTCTGTTATGTTTTTTGTACAACAATCTTGTTCGGAAATTAGGTTTTACGGAAAAGCTTCGAGAACAGGACTGATCAGTGCCAGTTTTCACTCAAATGGAAACAAAATACGTTTTCATTTTGTAACTGGAGATGCTCGAGGAACCAGAGCATAATCCCCTGTGTTCTTTTCCGGTAAAATACTGGCCATATTTATATCATTAGTAGTCGACAAACACGAATCTTCTTGTTAAAATCGAAAGGAAATTGCGCCGAAATCGCGAATGAATCCGAGCGGAAGTGATGAACGAACTGATTCTGTGTACGCCTGTCATCCCCAATGATTTTGTTCTCAAGCCCTCGCGACAGCTACGTCACCGTGAGAAATTTGTTTAGTCCAGTACAACGAAAGTGCTTTGGCTCGCTTCAGACTTTCATAAGCCCGTTTCTGTATTCTAAAGCACAAAATTATGTTTTACAGGATTTAGAATGTTGCACCCCGACCCCCGTCGACATTGTCCACCAATCTGGACTTCAAAACCTACACCTGTAGACTACCACATATTTTCAAAAAACGGGTGACTCCATTCTTGTGATTTAGTTGAAGTGCTCATGATAATTTGGTTCACGTGTACTCCCGAAAATTAAATTCACATGTCCGTTTGGTAGCTAAAGTATGAAACGGCCTGCCTTTAACCCTTTAAAAACGTAAGGGCCAAAACTCGGCTATCGCTATTCTGAAAAATCGCCAGTTAATTTTTATTATTTTTTTCATTTTTTTTGTCTCAAAAACATAGGTTATGACCCCTCTTTGGAACGAGCTCGTTCCAATGAGGGGTCATAACCTATGTTTTTGAGACAAAAAATGAAAAAAAATTAGTTATTGAAGAATTTTGTTTGCAAGTGTCGTCTGCTATTCATGTTAGGTAAAGAGTTAATGATGTCAGACGGAAGTGTTTCAATACAGGATCTCTTAGAGACTTATGTCACCATAACAGTCGCACAGGATTCTTTCGTTTGTCACAAATCATCATTGGGGAAGTCAGCGTAGGTTCAGATGGACAGATTGTTTTCGTTTATTAAAATTAACAAAGGAAAGTTGACTTATTATCAACTGATGTCATAGGTGTTTCTCCAACAATTACTTGCTTCGTAATTGGTCCTTCCTTGCTCTTTTAATAATTTCAAGGGAGATAACTTCATCGAAAATCGGTTTCCATGACGATATAAGTTTGGGATGGAATTATCATGTGAAATTCATTTTTTCTTTTGGTCAGGCGGGGCGGGGTGCAATTGGTTGGGGGGGGGGGGTTCTGCCGTTTTTGCCTTGTTTGTTTTTGACCAAGCATTCTACCACTCCAAACGTTTGTGCTATCGAGAGGTAATTTTAATGGCATTCAGTATTCTGCCACAAAATACACGCATCCATTAGCGAATACATTTTCGAATGATGTACAGCTCAGTACTCGACCTTCAACGAAGTCATATGCACTGTAACGGAACTGACGCTACCCAGGTCCATCCTTAGATAATTCGATTGGAATTCGGGATCTGATAGGACTTCACGGTCGTATTTTCTCCAATAAAAAACATATTCAAAAGTGCATAAAAAACAAATTCAAAAAATTAAAGTTCGTCCGATTTTTATGAAAATGTAGTATGTTGTAGAGTTTAAAAAATAAAGAGATAGCTGTTGTTACATCCCCATTTTGGTGACAACCCTACCGCAATATCTGGTAACATTTACCACAATAATATATAACATTTACCTACATAAAAAACTAAGAGGACGCCTCGTCGCATTTATATGGTCATGGACGGAACGCATACATCGTGTGACATCAAATGCGACAGAATTGCGATCCCCTCCCCTTTTTGACAGCCCTTCCTCGACATCTGGTAACATATACCATTATAACATATTACATACGGGTTAATTAATAATTGAAAGATGGTCTACTTGCATTTACATGGCCATGCAAGCAACACAGAGAACGCCAGACCTGGCAATCTAGAAAATCAAGGAGTGCAAAACAGTTGCCTCCTCAGATTGCTTGGGAGTGCAATTGCACCTGAAATTTTCAATGCAAAAACTTGTATGCTATTTTGGTTATATTCACTTCAACATATTAATATTGTGACTGAAAAATGCACTACATTCAGTACGTAGTGGGGAAAAGTGGCAACACATCTTATTATTATTCGAAATGTTTCATTCAATTCTCATGTGACTGTCTTCTACACTCAAAATGTATCGAAATGCTACTGTCGCGTATCCTGAATCTTTGTCCAGGTTTTGTTTTTTATCGGCTGTACATTCGTCGACCTAAATACGCCGCCTATGCTTCATTATGTTAATTTTCCGGTGCCTGACAGCACAGAGTAAGTTTCATAGACATTTTGGATATTCCTTCTCCTTATAAACTTTCAGCAGTCATCCGGAGAAACAAGTATTTAAGGGCCTATATAAGTAATGAAATTTTGTTTATTTTGAAAATTCTCACCTCTCATATTCCTTAAATTCAAATTAAATATACACAAATTATACATCAAAATGAAGGTTGGGATGTATAGAACACGAAACACATATGTAATCAACTCATAGAGTCGACTGTAGGCACCACTGATTCCTGGAAGTCCGCTACCGTATTCGCACCAGAACTGATAACAAAATAATATTTCATCAGAACAACTTGTGGTCATATGTGCTTCATATATCCAAGAACAAAGCTAGGCATTCAAAACACTTTCGAATACAGCGATAGGACTGCATTTGGGAAAAGGACAACACTGACTGCATTTTTTATTGAAGATGGTTTCCATGCTCGACAGACATGCGCAAATCACTCGATACCACGATTTCCATTGAAAAACAAAATCGCAATTCTCAGATAACTCAACAGGTATCATGATACCTTGCGTTGAATACGGCAACTGGGCAATCTCTATCTAATAATAGTATACTGTATGAAGGCGATCTTTTTCATTATTTGATTTTACACGGGTTGTTTTTACATGCTTTTTCCTTCCGAAGACGTCGACCGGAAATCGAAAGTATATTCATACTTGAACAAAAGCAAAGGCTTTGGAATTTATCCTCATGCAGCTCTGTCGCCGTGTTTTGAAGAATTTTGATCCCCAAGCTTTGTTCTTGGATATGTAAAGCACATTTGGCCACGAGTTGTTTTCGTGAAATATTATTAAATTATCAGTTCTGGTGCGAATACTGTAGCAGACTTCCAGGAACCAGTGGTGCCTACAGTCGACTCTATGAGTTGATTACACATGTGTTTCGTGTTCTATACATCTCAATCTTGATTTTGATGTATTTTTGTGTATATTTAATTTGAATTGAAGGAATATCAGAGGTGTGAATTTTCAAAATAAACAAAATTCCATTTCTTATATAGGCCCTTAAGGTTGACGACTCAATTTTCATAAACTACTGATTTTCATCCCTCGCAAGTAGCGTGGTTTTACTTCCGTTCCAGATACGTTCTCATATTCAAGTTTTCCACTGCGTTGTCCCAGGGTAATTTGGGCTCATTTTCGTAGCTTTGTTTGCTTTTCCTCTTACATTTGTGTATTTTCAGCCCCCTTTTATAAGCTTGAAGTTAAGCAATTTTCTTGTTCGGGTTTTTTTTATTCACCTCCGATCGCCAGTTTCATTCATCTACGGAAACACGTAAGTGTCATACTTGTGTGTCCTATGTTTATCGGAATTATTTTACAGGTATGGTACACCCTAATAACAATAACTTTTGCAGATTTTTCGTAAACCTCTTACACTTTGTAAGTGCCGTTTCATTTCTATTTTCAGTTTTATACCCTTTCCGAAGGTTTGTTTGGTGAATAAAGATATCTTCCGTAGACACATCTTGTTAACTTACAGCTACACAGAATGGGTCATGAATTATTGCGAATCAATGCAACATTGACAAATCGTCCCCTGAGTTGCAATGTGTTCTCTGTGCCAGTAGGCACAGGGAACACATTGCAACTCAAGGGATGAAATGATAATAGATTTTAAGGGCAATCCAAAACAGGTCTGGCATTCCTGAAAATCAAGGGGTGCAAAAAATTGCCCTCCTGAATTTTTTAAGCGTGCAGCACTCCTGCACTCCTAAAGAATGCCAACCATGGAACGCTCTGACATCAAATGCGATGGAGGTGCGAAAAACGCGCACGCCCCTCCCATTTGATTATATCTCTGCCCACAAACTACATAACATAGCACTAGAATGATGTTACAGACGCCAAAAGGAACAGTTGAGGGCCTCCACACGAGACCTCAGGGCGTCACTGCCAGTTGAACTAGTCGGGGATGCGGAGGGTTAGCGATGGACTCTTTAAAAGTGACTTTATTGGAGTCACTTTCCTTTTGAGGCGAGGAAAGTCCAATCAAGCGACCGCAAAATTCCCGAAACTATTTTCCTTTCATGACATTTGGATTTTACTCTTCTTTCTTCATAAGTCCCGATTTTAGGGCACTTCTTCTTTATTATTATTTATTTATTTATTGGGGTTTAAGGTCACATACTTATGCACAATGGCTAATTGTGACTGTGACAGTTTTAAGGGTGGAGAAAGCCGGAGTACCCTGAGAGAACCACCGAGCAACGACGAGCAACTGTCAGCTCCTCAACAGTCTAATTCTGTTCAAGCTACGCTCAAGCTGGGTTACAGCGGTTGAAGACATGTGCACCATCGACGTGCAGTACGCCTTAGTACATGGCGTCAGCGTGCCCCCATGCCGGCAACCTGGATAAAGTGCCTTGCCCAAGGACACAACGCGGGTCGTCCCAGACGGGGATCGAACTCGGGACCTCTAGCATAGAAGTCCAACAGTCTACCACTGAGCCACCGCGCTCCCCACTTCGTCTTTACCTACACTCAGGAAATTTGGCACATTTCTCGACCTTGGCGAATACTTGACTTCGTTAGATGTACTTTTAAATGTTCGATCTTTATCCAAAACAGTGTACAATTAATCTCTTTTTGGAATCGCGTAATTTTGAAACTAATTTTGGAGCGAATCTTTTTGGAAATTTTGGAATTTTTTTGTCCAATAAAAAAAACTTATTCAAAAAAATATACCTTCCCACGAAATTCCGGACTTTTGTGGCCGAATTCGGCAATGCCTTCTGACATACGTCGGAAACATCCAAAAGCTTAAAGTTTAGGCATTTTGATAGAAATTTTATTATTTTTTTCAGCTCAAAAATTAAAAATATACGTTTTTTTTTTGTTGTTGTTGTTGTTGTTTTTTTTTTGCTCGATCATTTATTGGCATTAAAGTTGAAAATTTGTTTCTTAGGCCCTCCCGCATGGTATTTTTGACTGCCGCATGGTGTTTTGATTACTAATGCAACCTTAAAAAATTAGAAATCAAATGGTTTATGTCTGACACTTTACCCAAGTTAATAAAATTGATAGATTTGTCCCTTCACACTAAAAACTAAAGAGTTAAAACTGACACTTTCAAGGTGTTAAACCCATTCTAACTCTTAGGGTTTGATTTTAACACTCAAAGTGCAATGCTTTAAGCGAGTGGATGGCACTTCCTATGTGTCTAGCATTGGTGGTTCTTCCAGAATCGTACATAATTTGATTGGCGCTTGGTGGGTACATAATTAAAAGGACACAACGCAGATGATGCGAATCAGGCTCGAGAGCTCGAGCCTGATCCGCGTCATCTGCGTTGTTTTCTTTTAAGTGTCGCGACATTACACTTGTCAAGTGGTATTATTGTAACACCTGTCAAGTTCTGGGATAACTACACTTGAAAAAAGTGCTAGTTCAACACTTAGTAAGTGTTAAATACAGCACTTCAAGTGTAGTTTTTAACACTTTAGTTTTTAGCGTGTAGGATGGAAATTTGTTATTTTTGCAATTCTTAAAACGTTCGGAACACTCGCATCATATTTGTTGTGCAGACTACTGGTTACATGAAAATGTCTGCATTATAAACTAAAAAGTGAACTTTTAACAACGCCATGTAAACTGAAATTCAAAGATTAATAACAACATATTGAAATACAAGAATTGTGAAGCAGTAGACATCGAATAACTCCACGTTTGACTGATCGTCACATCGCAGCAAGGCGTAATTGGTGTGTAGCACGACAACGCTGGGACAATCGTCGGTGGAGCAACGTCATGTTTTCCGATGAATCGAGGTTCACTCTCGACTTCCACGACAGGCGAAACAGAATGTGGCGGCGGTGGAACGAACGATACCATGACGTAATCGTTAGGCAGCATGATCGTTTTGGTGGTGGATCGGTTATGGTATTGGGAGGCATAACCATTACAAGCAGAACAACATTACATGCCATCCAAGGACGTGTCACAAGGCAGTACTTCCGTGACAACGTGTTAGTTAGTTATGTTGTGCCATTTGCGCGACGTCACGGCCGTCGATTCATTTTCTAAGATAACAATGCAAGAGCACATAGGGCCCGTGTCGCAACAGAGTTCCTCCAGGAGCAGAACAAAGTGCTAGTTCAGCACTTAGTAAGTGTTAAATACAGCACTTCAAGTGCAGTTTTTAACACTTTAGTTTTAAGCGTGTTGAGTGCAAAAAGGCTTTGCAATCATTTAGGATTGCAACGCCTCTTTGCACTCATAGGGCGAAATACACCACTAACCATGCTATTCTGTGGATTATGAGACCTAAAACATAAAACGAACCAAGAACATGAACTTTTGATGGCAAAGAAATAATTACAAAAACAAAAAATAGAATAAAAAACCCTCCGTCCACATGCAGGTTTAAAAAAATGGCCTGGGAAACAGACGATCTACAGTTAAAACTAGAAGTCCTGTCACGAACTGTGCGCTTATCTAGGCTTAATTGCGCGTAGGAATTCCGCGCAATTACCATACCGAATGGCATCCAAAGCACGGCAGGTTCTCCTGGTTACTCATCACAAACACATGCAATGTTTCTGCCAATGGACCTCTGGGATACCCGGAGGTCCACTGGCTGAATCATTGCTTGTGCACAGGACATATGTACAGAATTCGATAGCCTTACTATGGTCATAAGGCATAGATTAACGCGCAGATCGACATGCTATTTGTGCGCATTTCATTACAGGACTTCTAGTTTTAACTGTACTTCGTACGGCCTTGAGTTACGATTTAAACTCCCCTAACTCACGAAATGCTACACCACAGGAGTCTGGAACTTGTCATACAAGCCATACAATATCATATATACTACTCAAAGTTTGCTAAGCACCAAGTACATCCAACTACCTGTTTTACGTTTTGTTTGAAATATTGTAATGAAAAGTGTATATGTTTTTTGTTTAATTATCTCTTTAATGATTTAAGTACAGAAATTAAGATTTTATTTGTGTTTGATATTATATTTTAGCCTTTGAATACGATAACCATGGAAAATGGATGTTATTGGTAAAAGAGGAAATTTTTCAATATGTCAAAACGTTGATGGAGCGAACTGGTATGGCTTCAATATCGAGTATGAGACCCATTACTCTTAATTACAGATTGACAACGCCTTCTCATGCTCCCAATCAGGTTCCTGGTGGTCCTTTGTGGGATGTTGTTCCATTCTTGGACCAGCATAGCACCAAGCTCCTGGACACTTCTTCGTTGGACTGGACGGGCTGAAATTGCACGCTGCAACTCATTCCAGACATCTTCGATTGGATTGAGGTCAGGGGATCTTGCTGGCCAGTCCATACGCTCAATCCCGTCCCTCTGTCGGTACTCCTCGACAGCATGGGCAATGAGGACGGGCATTATCGTTCATCAGAATGAATCACGCACTGCACCTGCATACAATCTGACGTGGACATCCAGGATCTCAGCAATATACCGTTGTGCAGTCAATGTACCACGTTAAGGACACAGAGCCCTGTACGTCTATCCCAGCTGATGCCGCCCAGACCATGATTGACCCTCCACCATAGCGGTCATCGGCAATTCTGGCTGCATGGAATCGCTCTCATGGTCTTCTCCATACCCTAGAACGCCTATCTGTGTGGTCTAGGCAGTACCTTGAGTCCTTGACTCATCTGTAAAAAGGAAAGCACGCGAATCTTCTCTGGTCAATCCATAGTGGTCCATGGCCCATTCATATCGTGCCTGGTGGTTGTTCTGGGACAGCGGGATGCGAATACATGGTTTTCTCGATCGGAGACCACCTTCGTGCAACCTTGCCCGGATAGTCTGCGTCGAAACATTTACCCCGAATGCATTCTGAAGGTCACTGCGAAGCTGGGTTGCTGTTGTGGCAAAGCGGTTCCTACGGGCCTGAATGATCAAAAACCGGTCTTCAGCTGCAGATGTTGCCCTGTCTCTGCCACCACCATGCCGTCTTACTGGTGTGCCATACTGCTGAAATATTGCCTAGGCTCTGGTGATCACCGTATGGTGCACACCCAGGGCTTCACCAACCTGACGATGGGTAGCCCCTTGCTCCACCATCCCTACAGCCCACCACATTTCTGCTTCAGACAAATGTCTTCTTACATTTGCATTTGCCATATTCAATCATTAAATCACAAGGGTTTGTGTTGAAATGAAGATAGACTGAATACCTACCACATGTCATGTACATGTAGACAGTACACGAAAACATCATGAAAATCAAGGGGCATATGCTTTCCATGACTGTCACGAAACGTCTGCCTGTCAAGAGAGCGATTGCAAACACTGGGGACCATCTCAATACATTCCTCAATCAAATCCACTAAACATATCGCAAATATGTCACAAGCAAATTTCACAATGATGTGTCGAATATTTGGTGCTTAGCAAACTTTGAGTAGTATATATATATATATATATATATATATATATATACTACCGAGCGAAGCGAGGAAGAAGTGCAACGGGCCCTGGACTGGTCATATCACATTCACGCCTCGCATTACGATTCAAATCAACTTACCTCTTGTTTTTCTCTTCACACTTACTCACAAACGATTTATTTATCTAACGGCTAAACGGTTGGATTCACAATTCTCGATTACATACTTTATTACACGATTTTCCTGAGGGAATTTAAATCTGCCGCGACACCATGTCACCCAACGCGAAAGAGAAAGTAAACTTGTCGAATAAGTCGAAATTGGAAACGGACCGAATGTAACTTTAAAACTTGCATTTGTTGAAATTGCTGCGTTTGATTTGACATCAATTTACAGTGTTAAAATAAATAAAAAAGGTTTAGCATTATCGGCACTATAATTAATGCAAACATATAAATATGGGACTTGTTCTCTGTGCCCGGGTCAAATGTGGGGGAAGATGCCTGTTACAACCCACTTTGTAATAAAAGTTGCAAAATATAATAATTATTACAAAGTGCAACTACTTGGACGGGAAAAACGTGGCAATATGTAATAATTATTACAAAATGCAACTACATGGACAGGGAAAACGTTGCTAAATGTAATAAACTTGTTTTTCAAAGGGGCACTTTTTTCAAAGGTGCAATCAGAAACTAATTCATGTTATAAAACAGCTATTAAAATAAATTTGTGTCTCGATGATTCTACGACTGTCTTCGGGTATGTTATACGCATCTCTACGTGTATTTGATCGAGTTTCGTATTTGTCCGAAGTTTTATTACAAAATGCAACTACTTGGACTGGAAAAACGTTACAAAATGTAATAATTATTACAAAAGGCAACTACATGGACTGGAAAAAACGTTGCAAAATGTAATAAATGTTACAAAATGCAACTACATCGACTTGAAAAACGTTGCAAAATGTAATAAAATATTTTCAAGCAGAGCAATCAAATTAATTCATTGTATTATACAGTTATTAATAGCAAATTGTATCTGAATGTCTTAACCAAATGCTGTCAATGTGTGTTGTCTGTAGAGATGACCACTAGTGATCAGTATAGTGGCGATGACAGGAAATGACTAGTGATCGTCTATGGCGATCTCTAGTGATCGTGGGAGCGAGATGAGGATTAGAGGGATATGAGTACTAGCCGCTTTCCTCACACCCATCACATCCTCATACGGGGAGATCATCACTGGTGATCGCGATCACCAGGGATGCCTAGTGGTCGCTTATGGCGATCTCTGGTGATCGTTACTAGCGATCATCAGTTACCATCTCCCTATGTAAGGATGAAAGGGCTGTGAGGAGAGACCTCATTGAGTCCACATCTCATAGCCTTCGCATCCATATCTCGCCCCTAACGATCACTAAAGATCACAGACATCCATACTGACTGGCAATAGCGATATCTAGTGATTGTTGGGCGATATAGGGATGTGAGGGCTATGAGGAGATGCCTCATTGGGTCCTCTCCTCACAGCCCTCTCATCCTCATAGGGACGATGATTATTGGTGATCGCAAGTGGCGATCACTATGGATGCCTAGTGATTGCCGATGGTGGTCTCTAGTGATTGTTGGGGGGCGAGATGAGGATATGATGGCTATGAGGAGAGACCTAATTGAGGCATCACCTCATAGACCTCATTATCTCCCAGTAGTTCGACGGCGAGCGCCACAGTCGCTGCCCCGTCCAGAAGCCCTGGCCTACTTTACTTGACCTAAAGACGCGGCGACTCAGAGACCCGCAACCAGTTGCTTGATCGACGGCGACAGAATCCCCCTCTCTCTTCTCCCAACGGTGAACCTATCTCAGAAGCCCACCAACAAGTGGCCTGGCCTAGCGCCACAGTAGCCCCACCCCTGCTCCTAACGTTAACACTGTCCCAGAAGCCCTCCAGCCAGACGCCCGACCGAGAGTTACACAGTCGTACTTCCCTCTGCTCCCAACAGTGACCTTATACCAGAAGCCCTCCAACCAGTGACCCAACCGAAAGCGACACAATCACTCGGCGATCCTACCATGGTGTGAGAAAGCGACAGTCAAATTTTACTCCGGGAAATGGCACTACTGACACAAGTTCTGTGTGAAATGGCATAGGGTAAGACAGACTTGGTATGAAGCGACTGTGGTGAAAGGCTATCACTGTGCGGACAGTGTTACGAGCGTATTGACATGGGCCAGGGGCTGCTCAACGGTGCAGGGCGTGTTGCTGGGCCCAAGCAACGTCCAGTCACTCACCTCTCTGGACATCGACAGCGGTCAACGACGAGCAACTCTCCCTGACGACACCGACGTAACAGCCACTCTAACCATTTTCCTCTGTCGGTTCCCAACTTTACTGCATCTACACAAACTTTGCCGTGGGCATCCACACCCAACCTGCAATGCAAGCGATGCGAACCGTGCATAGACAGCCGACTAGAGTTGGCAAATGAGCCTATAGAGGTTGTGTCAGCGGGGGAGGGTTGTTGGCGTCCGAGTGCGGGTGAGGGTCAGGTAGAGGGCGACATAAAGGGCCCTTTTGGGAACATAACATACAACTCGTGCAGGATGATAAAAAATACTTCACTTTGTTTTCCTTGGGTTTTATGGATTTCATTATATTACCTTAGCCATGCATCCAGAAAATATCTTTCCAGGCAAGCGTTTTCATGATGAAAATGTTGTTCAGCTTTAGTGGTTTTATGATAGGCGCAGGATCAGGATATAGGCGGCATTGGCACTCCTTTCCATAGGAACTATTCGGCTGCTTATTCGAAAGAATTTCAAAGGATAACATAGAATAAAAATACAACACTTATTTATTGGTAATTAGAAAAACAGAATATTAGTTTCACAAATATAAACAAAAATGAAAGTGTCAATGACACTGTAGCTCAACTTGTCAAGACAAAGACATGTACATGTATAGTATGTGACACAGCAATGACAAACATCTAGGTAATGACCTGATAACAAAGGTACATACAAAGTATTGTAATGGTCTGTACATAAATACTGACCGTTGCCTGTAACAAATGTATAGGTAAAGTATTGTAAAGGTGGGTGACAGTCAGATGCTAATTTAGAAAAGAAATCTTTGAGTCCCAGAGTGGGTCTGACTGAATCCCAAAATATTTGTTCTCATAGCACAGTGATAACAAAGCCATCCCAAAACACACTCGTTCCTGTCCCAAGGTGAAACAAAGGTACCCATGAAGTTTTGTGAAGATCAGTTCATAAATACGAGCTGTATAAAACTTGTGACAAAAAAACTGATTGGACCTAATTTCGGTACAACATGGCCACTGGCAGCCATCTTGAATTTTGGACCGCACCCAGAAACACTCATTCTCGTCCCAAGTTGATAACAAAGGTACCCAAGAAGTTTTGTGAAGATCGGTTCATAAATACAGCCTCTACCCTCAGCCGTATTGATATGTGTGCTTACATTGTGTAAGTAGCACTGAATAAATCAAAGTTCATCTAATTTGCATAATTTCTGCACGAAAAAAAACCCTTACAATATGTGATGTATTCCATGTTACTAAACATTTATACAAAAATGTATTCAAATCAGAACTTTCATACAGAAGTTCTGTACAAAAGACTGATTGCACTAATTTTGTTACAAAATGGCTGCTGGTGGCCATCTTGAATTTCGGACCACACCCAAAAACACTCGCTTTCATCCCACGGTGATAACAAAGGTACCCAAGAAGTTTCGTAAAGATTGGTTCTTAAATATGGCCTCTAGTCTGAGCCGTATCGAAGTTGTGCACAAAAACCTGATTAGACCTAATTTCGGTACAAAATGGCCACTGGCAGCCATCTTGAATTTTAGACCGCACCCAGAAACACTCGTTCTCGTCCCAAGGTGATAACAAAGGTACCCAAGACATTTCGTGAAGATCAGTTCATAAATACAGACTCGAGCCCGAGCCGTATTGACATGTGTACTTACTGTGTGTAAGTCGCACTGAAAAAATTAAAGTTCATCTAATTCGCATAAATTCTGCACGAGAATAAAACGCGTATTATATGTAATGTATCCCATGGTACTAAACATTCACACAAAAAATTATTCAAATCAGCGCTTTCATATGGCAGTTCTGTGCAAAAATCTGATTGCACCTAATTTTGTACAAAATGGCTGCCATCGGCCATCTTGAATTTCGGACCGGACCCCAAAACACTCGTTCTCGTCCCACGGTGATACCAAAGGTACCCAAGATGTTTCGTAAAGATCGGTTCATAAATACGGCCTCTAGCCCGAGCCGTATTAGCATTTGCACTTACAGTGCTGAAAGTAACACCAAAAAGCATCAAAATTAGTCTAATTTGCACAATTTACGCACGAGAAAAAACCCGTATTATATGTGATGTATCCCATGGTACTAAACATTCATACAAAAAATTATTCAAATCACAGCTTTCATATGGAAGTTCTGTACAAAAAACAGATTTTTGCATCATCGGTACAAAATGGCGGCTGGCAGCCATCTTGAATTTCGGACCGCACCCAAAAACACTCGTTCTCGTCCCACGGTCATAACAAAGGTACCCAAGAAGTTTCGTAAAGATCGGTTCACAAATACGGCCTCTAGCCTGAGCCGTATCCAATTGTTGACGTACGGACAGACGGACAGACGGACGATGGGCCATGACAAAAGCTCAAGTTTGGCTTTGCCAAAGTTGAGCTAAAAAGTACAGGTAGAAACTGGTTATAATTGAAACAGATGTATTAATGCGAAATTGTGAAATGGTTCGGTAACAATATTCAAAGTGAGGGGACATCAAGCACTGCAGACAGTGGCGGCGCCAGAAATTTTTTTGTGGGGGGCAGACTCCCATGAAGGGGGGCAAATACGTAAAGGATCATATCATTACTTGTTATGGGGTAGTCCAAACTTGGACCCAAAGTCCGTAATATACTTTTTTGGTTTGGTACGTCCTGTGGACGTACCAAACCAAAAAATTATATTACGGACTTTGGGTCCAAGTTTCGACTAAATGTAATGGTAATTAGCGGTCCTCCTTTCAAAAAATCCTGGCTCCGCGTCGTGAGAGAGAGAGAGAGAGAGAGAGAGAGAGAGACTTCAAATAATTGAACAGTGCAAGGGAGATAATGCCCGTCTGTCATAATGCGAAATCCAGGAATTTTTTTAGACAAGGGATGTGGATAGACATGCCTTTGTTGGCTCATAACTTAATTATAACTTATAAGTATCTGCATCCGAGTCTTTAAATCTCTACTTCCTGGATGTGTTCATCAGCTAGCCTGAGGCTTTGGGCTAAGTGTGTATGGGAAATTATTGGGAATAAAAAAAGAGAGGGGTGTGTGTGTGTGAGAGAGAGAGAGTGACTGAATGTGTTTGTGTGTGAGGGTGGATGGAAATGCATGCGAGATGGTTGGGGGGGGGGGGCAACTGGGGGCAAAGCCTTCGTTTGGGGGGGGGCAAATGCCCCCCATGCCCCCCCCCCGTAGCGCCGCCACTGACTGCAGAAATAAACAGTGATGGTAAAAAGCATAAAATCGCCAGCATATGGTCAGTTCAATGACCACTTCATGTCACCTGGTTATCCATTAACAGAATGCTTGCTAAACATTTTTTTAAAATGTTTTCTTGTACGAAGAGGAAATCAGTGGCGTGATGTCACAACTTCTGGGGTCTGACACACATGCGGAAAAGAAAATCTCATGTATTGTGAGTGCATACCGGAAATATCCCTCTACAAATAGTGCATTTTAGCTCGTGAAAGTCGCTCGCAAAAATAATGTTTCTCGTGCTGCTCGCTGCCCCTCGTGAGATATACCCTGTATCCACTCGGATATTGTTCTTTGGGTTTTCAGATTTTCGAATTTAATTACCGGTAGCCCCCTCTTCAAGCCACGCAGTCCCTTAAAAGCTAACACCAACATGATATTGCAAAAAATTGACAAGGTTTACTGATAAGCCTCGTATATATAGATTACTAATTCTCATTTTCAATGTAACTTTGTCTGGTATTCTCGTCCTGGCTAACGCCATCGGGTTCCGCATGATCCTTGCATTTGATAAATGTGTTGTACACGACCAGTCTACTCCTTGCTCTGGCACCTTTCGGTATTAAATGCAGTGTATGAGCCGAGTCCGGAGGGTCCAGCCCAATAGGTTCCTTCCACCACACGCACCATTTGCAAATGCAATTGTCGATCTATTTAAAAAAAACAATAATGGCACTTCATGTTGTTGCATTACAATTTTATTTTATTTTGTCCCTTTCCGATCTAGATATTCCTTCCTTTTCTTTCTGTACTTTCTTCTACATCCCTGTTCCTATCTACCTACCTCTTACTCTCTTTCTCCCCCACCCAGGGGAAGGCAGGAAGACAGCCAATCTGGCTCTGGATCTCCCTACTGGCATACTTAAGTAAACATGTTGGTCTCAAACTTATTGGTTTGATTTTTGTATCGTGATATTCATATTATATGTAAATTATGTTATATTTTCTGTACACTGGTGAATAAATATAAATATATATCAATGATTACAAGTAGTCTTTTTACCAGTTGTAGTATATGTAGTGCTCCCCTGAATCTGAGGTCTTGAGAAATAATACTAATAAAGAGAAAGGTATACACCACACTCCAGGCCTATCTCGGATATATCTGAGGAGGATATATCTTATATTTTCTACACCAAACTCCAGACTTAACCTGTTCTACAGCAGTATGGTATATCTAATCATTTCTACACCACACTCCATGGTTACCTGTTCTACAGCAGTAGGATATATCTAATAATTTGTACACAATATCCCAGACTTAACTAGTTCTACAGCAGTAGAATATATCTCATAATTTGTACACCACACTCCAGGCTTAACATATTATTCAGCAGTTGGATATATCTACTAATTTCTAGGCTTTACTCAAAGCCTTCCTCGGACACTGTAGTAGGATATATCTAATAATTTCTACGCTGCACTCAAAGCCTATCTCGGTTACAATAGGATATATCTAAAAATTTCTACACCACACATCAGGCGTTCTACGGATGTAGGATATACCTACAAATTTTTACGCTTCACTCTAGGCCTACCTCGGATACAGAAGTAGGAGATATCTAATAATTTCTACGCCACACTCAAAGCCAATCTCGGTTACAGAAGCACAGCAAATAATTTCTAAACCATACTCCAGGCCTACACGACTACAGAAGTAGGATATATCTAAAAATTTCTACATCACACTCCAGACTTAACCTGTTCTGCAGCAGCAGGATATATCTAATAATATCTATACCACACACGTAGGAAATCAGGATTACGTGCCTTGCCCACGGGTACAACGCAGTTAGCGCTTGTCAGGATTGAACCATGAACCTATAGGTTTGAGGACCAATGCTCTAACCATTGAGCCACCTTGCTCCCGATGCATAGTATTACCGCAGCCACTTATGAAATAGGTTCAGTGATGTTTCTGCCTTGAACTGGATTCAATATTTTTCCCCATTTATTACTTTCAACTTCTTGGCTGTGTCAGCCAGATCTCAGAATGCACGTACACTGGCGTCGGCGTAATCGTCGTAATTATTGTGATTTCAGTTTTAGCTCCCCATAATGCTCACGAGTTTAGGAGTTTTATTTTTAACTATCTTTGTTCTGACAGAAATGAAACATTGCGTACCATCGTTTCTTCACGCAAAAACTTATTCATATCCAAAAAATTAATCAAGGTCTCTTTTTATTTTAAAGATAGTTTGAAACAATAACAGATAGCTGTCATGTCGAAGTCAACAACTATATCACTTCTGACTTTACTTGCGTATGTTCACAACGCATATTCTGTGCGGATATTAGTATTACCACTTCCGGTGTACAGTCACTGCAATGCCTTGGTATCTGTAGGAGGAGCGATGAGCAGAAGAGGTCATTCAGTCTTTGTTTACATTCCCACTAATTTCAACTCAGGACCGTGTCTTGGTGGAAAAGGAGTGACGAAAATTCCGTACACCATGGCGGCAGAGGACTGGGATCACTTTCGCGAAGCAGGTACTACAATACGAAAGATTCTAGATGTTTTAATACACACCACCAAATATATGTGCAAAGCATTTTTTCAAAAACAGCAACTTAACAGTCTGTTGTTATATAAATTTGATTTTGCAATTGTCGATCCATTTTATGGTGCAAGATGTTTCTTG
This sequence comes from Pictodentalium vernedei, assembly GCA_031216915.1. Classification (NCBI taxonomy): domain Eukaryota; kingdom Metazoa; phylum Mollusca; class Scaphopoda; order Dentaliida; family Dentaliidae; genus Pictodentalium; species Pictodentalium vernedei. The sequence goes on along the minus strand of CM062297.1, from coordinate 838,170,323 downwards.
TATTTCATAAACAACAACTCTATCCCTTATGTAACAGTTGCACCTATGTACTCTTTGTACGAAACTGGTTCACCGTTTATCCCGAATATAGACCCACATCCCCTAAGTGGATATTCACCAACTATGACCTTACCGCAAAGAACCTTTAACACGTTACTGAGTCTGTTGCCGTTTTTTGTACTTGACTATTGGACAACTGGTGATATAGCAAAAGAATTTTTACCGGACGTATCCGCATCTCAATATAGAGAACTTGTCCAAAATAAAGCGTTACTTTTCATAAAAGATGATTCTGTGATTCTTACAGGAGCACTTCCTATAACGCCAAATACAGTGTACACTGGTGGATATTCGGTAAAACCACCGAAACCATTACCAGATCAATTGAAAAGTTTCTTTGATGAAGCCATTAACGGTGTCATAGTAGTATCATTTGGAAGCACTGGCGCGGCAGCTGTTTCAGCTCGTGAAGCATTTGATTCTGTTTTCCAAAATGTACCATATAATATTCTCTGGAAAACAGAAGGCTCTAGCAAGCACAAAAATGTACCCGTGCAAACTGGATTCCACAAAATGATGCTTTGGGACATAAGCATACGAAATTGTTCATAACGCACTGTGGTTTGAACGGCGTGTATGAGGGAATTTATCACGCAGTGCCGATGTTATGTTATCCACAATTCGGGGATCATTTCAAGTATGCAGAAATAATTCAGCGGAAAGGGTTTGGCTTGTACATGGACACTGAGACTGTTACTGAAGAAAAAATGAGAAACGCAATTTCAGCTGTTTTGAATAATGGCACATTTCTCTTGAAACTTGAAGCGGCTTCTGCACTCTATCGAGATATCCATTCCATGCCCGCGGATGAGATAGCCGCTCGGGCAGTAGATCATGTTATCAAGTTTGGTGGCGAACACTTACGTCCCGTGTCATTAGATTTATCCGTATTTAGTTTCATCATGCTAGATGTTTGGTTGGTGATGCTGTTTGCTGTGATATTGCTAATTACGTTCATGTGGTTCTTTGCGCGGTGTTTGTGGCGCATATCAAGGCGAAAGAAGACCAAAACGGAGTAATGAGCATGTTCAGTTGCGGGCAGAGATTTTAGGTAAAGAATAATTCACGAGGCCAGGCCTGGCATTCTTTTGAACTGCAGGAGTGCTGCACGCCTAATGCACGCCAAGAAAAAATGAGGATGGCAATTTTTTGCACCCCTTGATTTTCTGGAATGCCATGCCTGTTTGGGACTGCCTTTAAAATCTATTATCATTTCGTCCCCTGAGTTCCAATGTGTTCTCTGTGCCTACTGGCACAGAGAACACTTTGGAACTCATGGGACGATTTGTCAATGTTGCATTGATTTGCAATAATTCATGGCCCATTCTGTGTCGCATTTCGATCCATTTGAGTGTAGTAGACAGTGATATAAGATTTGAATGCAACATTTTAAATTATGAGAAGATGTGTGTGTCACTTTTTCCACTGTGTTGTTGAATGTAGTGCTATTTTACAGTCACAATATTAATACCTTGAAGTGAATATAACCAAAATAGCATACAAGTTTTTGCATTAAAAATTTCAGGTGCAATTGCACTCCCAAGCAATCTGAGGAGGGCAACTATTTTGCACTCCTTGATTTTCTAGATTGCCAGGCTTGCGAGGCGGAGGATATTCGCCTAGATAATGGTCGAGTGCAAAGCCCTCTATCATTACATGGCCGAATGGGCTGGGTAAAGTGTATGATCTGACTTAAAAAATCCACATATTGCGGGTGTCGTACACACATACACACCAGAGTTATGGCCGTTGTTACACGTAGGAAACTTTCCAACGAACGGTTTGCATTATAACTCGAGCACTGGATTCCGTTGGTATGGCGAGACACTGGCATGGGGAGATATCCCCCATATTGAAGGTTTCGGCCTTATATATGTACCGGAGTTATGGCCCATGTTACTCTTAGAAAACTTTCCTCCTTTGGTATGGTTACAGACCAGCATGGTGAAGGGATATTCATACATTGCGGGTTTCATACGGTCCTGCGTTCCAGAGATTATTACAATCAGAAAACTTTTCGCACGAAAGTATTGCACTATAACTCCAGAATCGGTTGTCGGATTTTGATGTACATTGGTGTGGTGAGAGACCAGTAAGGGAAGTATCCAATTTTTGGGGGTTTCGTCCATGCAAACATACCAGAGTTAGATCCTTCTTTACACTAAGAAAACTTTCCGTACGAAAATTTTCCATTATAACTCAGTCATTGGAAGGCAGAGTTTGATGTTCTTTGGTATTGTGAAAGACCCGTATGGGTGAAAGGACAACTATTTATCGGGGTTTCGTGCATGTATACATACCAGAATTACGGCCCTTTTACACTAAGAAAACTTTTCGTACGAACGCTTTACAGTATACCGGCTTTTGGATTTTGTTGGAGTTTGATGTCCTTTGATATGGAGATAGACCAGTGTGGTTTGAAAGGATATCTGCGTATTGCGGGTTTCGATCACCCGTACTAACCGCAGTTGTGTATCTTATTAGACTAAGAAAAACTTCTCTATGAACTTTTTCCCTTTTTGTTTTGTTTGTTTTTTGGTTTTTTTATTGTTTTTTTTATTGTTTTTTGTTTTGTTTTGTTTTTTTGGGGTGGGGTGGGGGTTGTCCATGGGAAAGCCCTTTGGATTGCAGCTGAAAATGGAATAATTTTATATTACCCAAGTCCAATGGATAGGCAGAGGGAGTCTAACCGAAGTAGTCTGTTCTAACTGTTCTTTAGTTTATTCAAAATGATAAACGCGTATGCCATCTCGAGGAATGCCCATACTCCAGTGAGGAAAATCTGTTGGTATTGCAGGAGGGGACATAGGCATTGCTTCGCGTTGCTCCGTTTTCTTGTAATATTATCCAAATGACTCACTGTTCGGTTTGTGAGGGGGGGGGGAGTATAGCTGCAGTTTGCAATCCAAAACGCTCTTACCGTGTACGTGAGAAGTAGGAGAGCGATGGATCGGGCCTTATTGGCCGGACCCCAGCTCGGACCCCGGAAGTGACGTCATGTCACGTGACCCCGTGGCGCCATGTTTAGTTGTCATGGTAACCCGCCATCTTATGACGTCATCTCCATAGTGATACGTGGTGTTAGTGCGCAGCGCGTGTTAGGGTGATGCGTGTTTCCGTCGTCCATTTTGTATACTGGAGGCCGCCATCCTGGTTTCTATGGTAGCACGTGGTTGCTAGATTAGATTAAACATATTTTTATTTGCCATTCAACAATGCAAATCAGGATTGGAGGACATGTGCTGACCACTTAGAAAACCCTCCGCTCCTGTACTAATAGATTACAAAAGGCAGAACAAAATATAACAATATGTAAACATTATACACAAAAGAAGTTAACTCAAAAGAGAGAGAGAGAAATAAAGAAAGAGAGAATAGAGAGAGAGAGAGAGAGAGAGAGAGAGAGAGAGACGGGTAAAAGCAGATTGAAATCAAAGAAGACAAACAAAAAAAAAACAAAAAAAAACAAAAAACAACAACAGTATACAACAGAAATTCCAGTGATGATGACCTCCCCCCCCCCCCCCCCCCCCCCACACAATTTATTCAATTCTAAATTTAGTTTAATGCCGCTAAGGAACGTTCACAGAACATTTTTGAGACAGTTAATCTTTGCGTGCTCATTCTCGTCCGTACTAACCTGACATCCACCGTTTTGTCCTAACACAGATTGATTGTCAGGTCCCACTGCGAGAGGACACCCACAGTGGAAGTTAGATCACCTGTGTAACCTTGGGACACTCAGACTTGCTGAGAGGCGCAGCTAATTCAGCAACTGTACATCAAATCTATGCGAGTCACGAATAAATTTTTGAACAGATAAGAAAACTAATACATTGCTGCTTTCGGGTAATGACGGGTTTCCATATAAAATTAAATCCAATGAATTCCAGTTGGGCGTAAGTTTCGACAAATCATCTATGAGGATACAGCGAATATCAGAATTTAAAGAACACAGGAAGAAATAATGTTCTGCATCCCCAACGCCATCGTTACATAAGCAAAATGGAGAATCTGAGATGTAGTTGCGGAATTTGTCACCATTAATGTCACTACATCCAGTTCGTAATTTTGAGTGAATAATATTGTATTTCCTTATACCGGTTGAAAAATATGTTGGAGGCTTACACAAGGGTGGTGAGATGGACTTTTTGAATTCCCCAAGTGACCGACTGTTTCGAACAACCTCCGGTAGGGTATTCCACACTTCAATACACGAAGGGAAAAATGATCGTTTGAAGAGTTCCGTTCGACAAAAATAAGGGACAAAATTAGATGCGTTTCGTAAATTGTATTGGGATATGTCGGCGACACGAGATGGTAAAAGTTCGTGGAGGAAGTTCGGAGCATTCCCAGTGAGGATTTTGTAAAAGTTACACATTTTGTGAACAGGGCGCCTGTTTTCCAGACTAGTCCACCCAACTTCCAAGAAAAGTCGATCCCGTGGGACAGATCTTGTCAACCCGCTCACTATTCGGGCTGCCTCGTAGTGAATATCTTCAATACGATTTAATTGATACTGAGGAGCACCGCTCCACACAGAACTACCATATTCCAAAATCGGTAATATGAATGCATGATATATTTTTTCAAGAATTTTTCTGTTAAAAGTATACTTCAATTTTTTAAGTTGGGACAATCTCGAGCAAGTCTTTTTACAAATGTTATCAATGTGATCTGACCAAGACAGGTTTGATTCTAAGGTCAAACCCAAATGTTTGTGAGAATTACAAAAATCAATTGTTTCGCCATTAAACAGAATATTTAATGACGAGATATTTTTCTTAAGTGTGAATAGGATTGCTTTCGTCTTTTTTGCATTAAACGAAACAAGCCATGTGTTAGCCCATTCGTTTACTTTTATGAGTTCCTCGTTCATTTTTGCTTCGACGTTACATGGGTCATTGGACGATTCTGTCAGACACGTGTCATCGGCAAACATGCGAGTAACCGAGTCAATTTTGTCGACGATGTCATTGATATATATAAGAAACAGGAACGGGCCTAGGAACGACCCCTGTGGAACTCCAGCATTGACTTTCTTACAGTTGGAATTGTAACCATTTATTTTTACCCTCTGTTTTCTGTCTTTTAGATAGCTGTGAAACCAGCGGAGCAAAGGACCCGAGATACCGTACTGTTTTAATTTATATATGATTCCTACGTGCCATACTCTATCAAATGCCTTTGAAATATCACAAAAGACACCACATATATATAAGTTTTTATCCACTGCGTCACAAAGGTTATGATAGATCTCTAGTAATTGGTAAACGGTGCTGTTGTTTGGAAGGAAGCCTGACTGTAATATATAAAATAGATTGTTGCCTTTAAAATATTTATAGACTTCCTTAAAAACAACCCGCTCCATTATTTTACCAACACAACACAATAAAGAGATAGGTCGATAATTTTGGGGGTCTTGACGATCACCTTTTTTATAAAGAGGGATCACATCAGCACATTTCCACTCCAGAGGAAATTCCGACAACTCCAGTGGTTTAGAATAAAGCAGAAATAAAGGTCTGCTTACACTAAATTTAGTTTCCTTTAACATTCTATGTCCAATACCATCATGGCCGCTGCTTTTGTTAGTTTTAAGAGAATTGATAATCTGAATAATGTCTTCCTGAGTAAAAGAAATTTTGCTAAATGATTTCGAACATTTGCGTTTGAAGGGGGGTAGTTGTTTGCTATTCGAGTTCAGCATAATATTTTGAATAAATGCTTCGTTTAAAATATTAGCTTTTTCATAGTCGGTTTCAAAAAGTGTGTTACCTGAATCAGTTTTCAGCGTCGGTATTCCTGGATCGGAAGCAAAGTTGTTTTGAAACATCTTAACAATATGCCAGAATTGCCGTTGGTCGTTGTTTTCTGATATTGAGGTATCTATTTTTCTAAGTATTGTTCCTTGGCAAATTTTTTCATATTGTTAACTTTGTTTCGGGTAGTTTTATATTTCGCCCATGTGTTTGGGTTATTGCTTTTCAGAGCTAATTTACGCAGTCGATCACGAAGACGAATAGTACTTCTAATAGTGCTATCAAACCACGGCTTATCAGACTTCCTAATTATAACTTTTGTATGTGGAATACATTTTTCTGCAAGTTCCAAAAACGTAGAAACAAAGTTTGACAGAGCATCATTAATGTTCTCCTCACTGCATATTAGTTTCTCCCATTCTGTCTCGTTTATAAGGTTATTCAATTTTATGAAATCACCTTTTTTATAATTCCAGACCTCCCGGGTGACAGTTGATTGAATAGGGTGTGCACAAACTACATGAGTATATACTGCGAGATGGTCGGATAAACCTAATTCCAGCGTGCCCGAGTGAGCTATCGTAACTGTGTCACTAACAATTATAGGGTCAAGTAGGGTTCGAGATGTCTTTCCTATTCGAGTGGGCTCAGATATAACATTCTTCAAATTGAATAGTGTTATAAGAGACTGTAGCGTACTCCGTTCCGCGAGTAGGTCAGAGTTTATATCACCAGTCAAAACAACTGATGGATTTATTTCCAAGGCTAATTCTATTTTTTCCTGCAAGTTAGGCCAATAATTTTCACTCGATTCCCTCTCCGATCTGTATGTGACATAAAGGATGAATTTCTGTTTGTTGCCCACTTCAAACCAGAAAATATCATCATCAAACGATAGGTCTTCAATTTGTTTGAAGGTGATGTGATCCGCAAAATACACCGCAATACCCCCGCCGTACTGATTTCTGTTATGTATAATGGGGACCGAATAGTTTGGGATCAATATATTACCAATATTGAAGTCATTATCCAAGTGAGTTTCTGTAAAGCAAATAATGTCAAAGTCATCGATCTCATCTACTAGCTTATGCAGTTTATGACGGATGCTACGGATATTATAGTTTAGAATTGAAATTGTATTTTGATCGGTACTGACAGAACCCGTATGAGCTGGACCGGGATTTGGATGGACATCACCACAGAGAATAACAATCAACATCATAATAATAATTATAGATGATGAGAGATGGAATAAAAGTGGACGGATTTTAAGATGGAGTGTTGCATAAGTTTGGTGAATGTGGTCTTGATTTACTGAATTAAGAACGTTGTAGAAAATACCCACTGACTGTCGGTACTGGGTTATGTCAATCGCCATATTTAATACTACGAGAATGTGAAAACCTAAATTCATCAGTCAGCGGGTATTCCGGAGATAGAAATTGGCGGTTTGGGTTTTTGAGCAGCCTTTTCCTTAGAGTGAACTGATGGTCATCACCACTGGAACAAAAATTAAAGAAAAAGTAAACATATGAGTAAACAAAGAAACAAAACTGAAATTTATACATGTACATTTGTGGATTAACTATTTGAAGCTTGGGGTTTAGGTCAAGATGTTGACTGACTCTGTACAAACTAAACTCATTCCTCAATCAATCACTACCAAAATCGCGATGTGTTTGGGGCTGGTTCTACATGTCATTGTCTTTTAACTATTGAATGCTGATCGGGCTGTTTTTCCAAATGCATTGACTCGAAATCGGAACAAATCCGACGAGTCCTTCTCAGCTGCAACAATACAATAATGTTATAATTCCATGTAGTGTGAGGCGATGTCACTTCGACTAGTTTTGATTCACAGCATTGTATGCTAACCAAAGCTAGAGAAAACAAGCTAACATTCATCAAACGCCACTGATACAGATCTTATATAAAATTTAATACAAGGGCAGAAATCCCGTTATCTTCCCAGTTGCATTGACAATCAACATTGAAGTGTGCCGTAATTGCGGGTCAGTAGTGCTGACCTAAAATAGACAATGTAACGGGTACCGATTAAACCAATATGCCGTAAAAAGGCGAGAACGGCTTTTCTCACGAAGTATTACATGCTGCGTGCCTTTAGATTTTTCCTGATACAGATCTGATATAAAATTTAATACAACGGCAGAAATCCCGTTATCTTCCCAATTGCAATGACATTCAACCTTGAAGTGTGCAGTAATTACGGGTCAGTAGTGCTGACCTAAAATAGACAATGTAACGGGTACCGATTAAACTAATATTCCGTAAAAAGGCGAGAACGGCTTTTCTCACGAAGTATTACATGCTGCGTGCCTTTAGATTTTTCCTGATACAGATCTGATATAAAATTTAATACAACGGCAGAAATCCCGTTATCTTCCCAATTGCAATGACATTCAACCTTGAAGTGTGCAGTAATTACGGGTCAGTAGTGCTGACCTAAAATAGACAATGTAACGGGTACCGATTAAACTAATATTCCGTAAAAAGGCGAGAACGGCTTTTCTCACGAAGTATTACATGCTGCGTGCCTTTAGATTTTTCCTGATACAGATCTGATATAAAATTTAATACAACGGCAGAAATCCCGTTATCTTCCCAATTGCAATGACATTCAACCTTGAAGTGTGCAGTAATTACGGGTCAGTAGTGCTGACCTAAAATAGACAATGTAACGGGTACCGATTAAACTAATATTCCGTAAAAAGGCGAGAACGGCTTTTCTCACGAAGTATTACAAGTTGCGTGCCTTTAGATTTTTCCACCCAACAACATTATTAGACAGAAAGTCAAACAGTTGTATGGGTGATCCATGTTTCGTGACACATTTACAGAGTTGTTACTTGGTTGTCACATAGTCAAGGTATCAATCTTGCTTAGGAGCACCAAGGGATATAACCAGGATCCACTCGAGGTACAATAGTTTACCTTATCAGCCACTAGTCTGATATTCAATTTATGGTGGGGGTGGGGGGGGGGGGGTGATAATTTGTAATTTGCCAAAGCTGTTTTAAATTATTTAACATATCCGCATCCCTTGCATCCCACTATTTTTTAAAGCATTCGTTAAATGTTCCGTTCATTTACTTTTTCCAAGTAACAAGAGAGGTGTACATATGTTTTAATGCAACAACAACAACAGCAACAAAGAAAAACAGAGTTGTTACTCGGTTGTCACATAGTCAAGGTATCAATCTTGCTTCGGAGCATCAAGGGATATAACCACCAAGATCCACTCGAGGTACAATAGTTTACCTTATCAGCCACTAGTCTGATATTCAATTTATGGTGGTGGTGGTGGGGGGGGGGGGGGATAATTTGTAATTTTCCAAAGCTGATTTAAATTATTTAATATATCCGCATCCCTTGCATCCCACTATTTTTTAAAGTATTCGTTAAATGTTTCGTTCATTTACTTTTTCCAAGTAACAGGAGAGGTGTACATATGTTTTACTGCAGTCCGCCTTGGAGTTTTCTTCCTGATGTTGCTGCAGCCAAGTCCTTATCAAAACATGGCTACTCTAGATTCGTGACCATGATAAGTATGGGAAGTAAGATAACGTGGACGGAACGTCAAAGAAAATAATCACAATCCACTTCAAATACAATATTTTACTTTAAATTCCAATCACAAGTCGGATATTTTTTTTTTTTTTTTTTTTTTTTCTGGCCGGAGGGAATTGGCAAAGCTATGATTTAAAATATTTAGTACTTCCGCAATCCCTGCATCGCAATGATTATCATTCATTTTCTTTTCCCGGGCTTAAGTGCTAGGTGGAGTGTACATATGTTCTACTGCAGTCTGCATGGGAGTTAACTTCCCAAGCAGGATGCAGCAAAAACACAGCCGCATCCTTATCAGAAACATGCCCACTCTGGGTAGGTGACTATGAAAAGTATGGGAAGTATGTCACTGTGAATTTTAAGTTGGATGAATCATTCAGTTCTGTGGAGTACAGCCCTTGATACAGCATAAGCCCTCGATACAACATAAGCACTCCCTATACACACTCTTGGCGTGTGTGAAATTTCTATGACATTTGACGCCTTTAGTTTTGACCAGAACTTGTGCAGGGAGTTGTTCAGCTCCAAGCAGGCAATTTCTAACCAGGTGAGGCTATTGCTACAGCACAAGTATACACCTATACACACTAATGTTCAGTAACCGTTTACATTTTATATACAAATATATATTTTATATACAAATATATGTAAAGATACTTTAACCCATTTGGGAGTTGTCTGGAGTGTAAACTAAAATGAGTAACCTATTAGACACTTTCAGTGCTTGTGATGGGGTGGTCATTAGCAGCGATCTATTAACCACAACAAAGCATATACATAAGCACACACATATACTTTCTGCGACAGTAAGTCCATGAACATGTGTCATCAGTAGCTTGACTGCATTCTTAGTGTCACAAGCACTTAAAAGCCAGTAAACCTTTTACTTATTTATTTATTGGTAATGGATTTTTTTTTCCATTCCTTGTTGATAATTTCCCACATGTTGCTGCGTTCTATCCAGTTCCAAGCTGGATGTGCAAGTATTCTACTGCAGCCCTTTGATGAGTGATCCTAGATCAGTTCCCAACCAGCTGCAGTTGAACAACTCCACACAAGTGTCACCTTATGTTTACTCTGTGTTCGTATACAATAAAGACGCTTGAAATAGATCTACAAGCAGAAATGGTACAATGCAATAAGTACCACGAAATTTTCACCTATTTCATTTTACAACTTCCATTGTTCCTCTATCCTTTCTACATAATCTATCTATCATTTTCCTCTACTTCCTCTGTTTCCCACCGTTCCAAGTGTGGTATATGTATGCTATGCTGCAGTTTGTGGAGGAGTTCCGTGTCAGAGTCCTCAACAAACCGCAGCACAACATATTCTCATCCATATCAACACATTGGAACAAGTGCTTTTCCACTCTTTGTATGTATAAATGACGACATTATAAATAGTTGCAACAGGGCCAACAGATAGGATAGGAACATGTGCTTTTCCACTCTTTGTATATGTAAACGACGACATTATAAATAGTTTCAACAGGGCCAGCAGCGACTCCATCCATCCTGTCCCATCTCCATACTTGGTACAGGGTAGATGGAGTCACTCTAAGCCCTGTTGCTGATAATGAAAAGTACTTGTAGGCAACTTCTGTGATGTTTAACACACATACAATTTTAGTTCTCTTAGATACTCAAGTTTTCTATAACTTATAGTAGTCTAATATAAGGAGGATAGATGATGATGAAAGATACACTGTAACCATTTCTTAGGACAAAATATAGGTAAGAATTGTGCTGGATTGAAGCAGGAATAAACTAGTGGGGAGCGGGGGGGGGGGGGTCTGTTTTTTCTTCTTTTTCTAAGTTTTCTGTAACTTTTAGTAGTCTAGTATAAGGAGGAATAAAATGGTGTGTGTGTGTGTGGGGGGGGGGGGGGTCTCTTTGTTCTTTTTTCCAAGTTTTCTGTAACTTTTAGTAGTCTAGTAAAAGGAGGGTAGATGATAATGAAAGATAAACTGTAATCATTTTTCAATACAAAAATATAGGTAACGTCTGTGACGTTTAACACACAGATAATTTTAGTTCTCTCAGATACTCAAGTTTTCTGTAACTTATAGTAGTCTAATATAAGGAGGATAGATGATAATGAAAGATAAACTGTAACCATTTCTCAATACAAAATATAGGTAACTTCTGTGATGTTTAACACACAGAGAATTTTAGTTCTCTTAGATACTCAAGTTTTCTGTAACTTATAGTTTTCTAATATAAGGAGGATAGATGATAATGAAAGATAAACTGTAACCATTTCTTAGTACAAAATATGGTTACAGTTAGTGGTGGGGGAGGAGGGGGGGGTGTGTTTGTTCTTCTTTTTTCAAGTTTGCTTTAACTTTTAGTAGTCGAGTATAAGGAGGTATAAAATGGTGTGTGTGTGTGTGGGGGGGGGGGGGTAGGTCTCTTTTTTCTTTTTTCAAGTTTTCTGTAACTTTTAGTAGTCTAGTATAAGGAGGAATAAAATGGTGTGTGTGTGGGGGGGGGGGGCAGGGTCTCTTTGTTCTTTTTTTCAAGTTTTCTGTAACTTTAGTAGTCTAGTAAAAGGAGGGTAGATGATAATGAAAGATAAACTGTAACCATTTCTCAATACAAAATATAAGTAACTTCTGTGATGTTTAACACACAGATAATTTTAGTTCTCTCAGATACTCAAGTTTTCTGTAACTTATAGTAGTCAATATAAGGAGGATAGATGATAATGAAAGATAAACTGTAACCATTTCTCAATACAAAATATAGGTAACTTCTGTGATGTTTAACACACAGAGAATTTTAGTTCTCTTAGATACTCAAGTTTTCTGTAACTTATAGTAGTCTAATATAAGGAGGATAGATGATAATGAAAGATAAACTGTAACCATTTCTTAGTACAAAATATGGTTACAGTTAGTGGTGGGGGAGGAGGGGGGGTGTCTGTTTGTTCTTCTTTTTTCAAGTTTGCTTTAACTTTTAGTAGTCTAGTATAAGGAGGTATAAAATGGTGTGTGTGTGTGGGGGGGGGGGTCTCTTTTTTCTTTTTTCAAGTTTTCTGTAACTTTTAGTAGTCTAGTATAAGGAGGAATAAAATGGTGTGTGTGTGTGTGTGGGGGGGGGGGGGGTCTCTTTGTTCTTTTTTCAAGTTTTCTGTAACTTTTAGTAGTCTAGTAAAAGGAGGGTAGATGATAATGAAAGATAAACTGTAAACATTTCTCAATACAAAATATAGGTAACTTCTATGACGTTTAACACACAGAGAATTTTAGTTCTCTTAGATACTCAAGTTTTCTGTAACTTATAGTAGTCTAATATAAGGAGGATAGATGATAATGAAAGATACACTGTAACCATTTCTTAGTACAAAATATAGGTAAGAATTGTGCTGGATTGAAGCAGGAATAAAGTAGTAGTGGGGGGTTGTCTGTTTTTCTTCTTTTTTCAAGTTTTCTGTAACTTTTAGTAGTCTAGTAAGAGGAGGGTAGATGATAATGAAAGATATATATTTATATTTATTTATTTATTTATTTATTGATGTTTAAGGTCATATATGTATGCACAGTGGCTAATCATGACCGTGACAGTTTTACGGGTGGAGGAAGCCGGAGTACCCGGAGAGAACCACCGAGCAACGACGAGCAGCTGCCAGCTCCCCAACATCGTAACTCCGCACTGCAGCACAGGCAGGGTTAGATTGGTTGAAGACATGCGTACCGTCGACGTGCAGTACGCCTTAGTACACGGCGTCATCGTGCCCCCATGCGGGCAATGGAGATGAAGTGTCTTGCCCAAGGACACAACGCGGTTGCCGCAGGTGGGATTCGAACCGAGGACCTCTCGGCTTGCAGCCTGCACCTCTACCTACTGAGCCACCGCGCTCCCAATGAAAGATAAACTGTAAACATTTCTTAATACAAAATATAGGTAACAATTGTGTTGGGTTGGAATAAAATGGAGGGGGGGTGGGGGGGGGGTGGGCAAAGAACTTACATTCACTTTTGACTTTTTCAACCTGCTGCCACACATTTGTCCATCAACAGACTTTGGGTGGCCGCCATGGGTGGTCCTCAGCAACTCACTACAAAAGACACCAATGTGAGCACATATATATTCTCTTTGAAAACATGACAAAGAAACATTGATTTTTCGTTACCTTTTTAGACTTTATCCAGCAGTGGTTTGTGGAGGACCGTCAAAGGCAGTCCCCAGCAAGCCACTGCAAAGCATATTTTGACAGTACACACTTGTATATATTTTTGACTACAAGACACAATCCCAGTAAATATAGGCGGTGTATCATCAGGTGGTTTAATATGTATGGGCATTGCTGTGCTTTGGAAATCAGAAACCTTATAGTCCATAGCACCCAACAGTGCTCTTGATTTTCACTTCTTTTTTTCTTTTTTTATTTCCATGTCCATTCATAATTTCATCTTTACCATTTTATCTCTTACTTTATTTATTTATTTATTTATTTATTTATTTATTTATTTATTTATTTATTTATTATTTACCTATTATTACTTGCGAGATGTTAAAATATTTTGATGCAGCATGAGGAGGAGTGACCTTAGTCAGTCCACATCGCGCTGCATCAAAACATCTTCACATCCATGCCAGCACAAACATATTTTGTGGAGGTGTGTCATACAGTCAAATAGAAAAGTAACCTGTCTATTATTCTGCGAGATAGTTAAGATCATCCTTACTTTTAATCAATATTTTGGGGCTTGAATAGGACTTTTTTGCGAATATCCTACCATCATTTGTCCAGAAAGTGTGGATTTGCTTATTTCTTTTAATTTTACTAAGTTCAGTTACAATTTCCTGTCTGAAAGAGGTAAGAGATTCAGTAATGAAAATGCCATTCCCAGTATTTCTCAGTTCCTTTTTAGCCCTGTAGATCTCATTTCGGATATTGTAGGTTGTAAACCTAACCAAATGTTCACTTTTCTGTCACTACTTTCATTATCGTGGGCTGTAGTTAGTTGCCTTGGTCTCCCAATAGGGTGAGATCTGCTGATATGTTCAGGTTTTACCTCTTTTTTAGTTTAGATTTACAAATTTCAGTAATTATTTTGTCACTGTCTATTTGGTCAGAGCCACTGGGGACGGACACATTCCTAAATATCAGACAATTTCTTCTGGAGTATTGCTCACTCTCCTCCAATTCCTGCTTGCATAAAGTAACTTGCTTTTTTATACTTGAAAGTTCATTTTTCAAAGCTTTATTTTCTTCTTTCAGGTTCAATAATTGTTTTAATATCATCTGTGATCTCCTCTTTCATTATTCTAATTTGTGGTGCAACATAAGCACTTACCAACTCTTTAAGAGCAGAATGGACCTCGTCTTTCAAAAACAGAGCGAATTTCAGATCTTAACTGAGTTGAAATAAGTTTTGAAATGTGTGGTGTGAAAGCTGGAACTAGCTGTGGCCATGAATTATTTATGAAGTCAGGACTAACAAGAGTGTTCTGAATTACCTCACTAAAGTTGTAAGTCTTCCCAACTTCAATACCCTCTGCTGGGGGGTTGGAAGAGAGCTGAGAGAGGTCACCACACGAATTTCTCCTGCAAGAGCTGCGTACAATGCCAGGTGATATTTCTTCTGGGGTTTTCCGTTTCGTAGACTGTGCCTCCTGGGTTTGAGGCAGCGGCTGTGAGAGTGACATGACAAGAGATTTAGAACCCTTTACACTTTTAGCACCTTTAAAATTTGAACTCTGTTCATCCGCCATTCTCGGCGAAACCGGTATTTCGGTGATTTCGGTACCTGAATTTTTCAAAATGTAGTTTTACAAAAGTTTTCACAACGAGATGGTTAGTTTCATTTCGACATATCTTCACAACAGAAAAGCATTATATATACCGTACATGCAACACATCACATCACGAACAACACAGAACAGCACAAGAAACGTAGAAACACAGAAACAGAAACAGTAAACATCATGCAGCGACAATAGGACACTTGAATGGGCATCTCGCTTCTAAACACAATTTAACCGACAAAACGTCGATTATCAAGAATTCATCTGATGTAAAAATATGTACAATTATTCTAACATCGCATTCTACGGCATTCCATTACTGATTATTAACTGACCACCACTCCAAGCTCAAAACACAGCTCAAGATACAAACAACACTCGATGTTCCGCCATGTTCCAATATGATACCCGATACGTGGCTGCTGTGTTACCCAAAGGCTTACAACAAGACAAGAGTGTGTTCGGAGGGTGTTTTCGATTGAGCAGGAGTAATTTCCCGATTCGCAGAATTACCATAAACAAACCGATAACTTGTACTATTTCGAATTCTTTCAGAATTGTCTGCTTCTATCTATACAATAGTTTTCGTCTACCTGACCATGTTCTTTTGTCCTGGAGTGTACTCCAGTAGAGTAGAAGAGTATATTAGCTGGAACAGCTTTGCTTATTATTACTATATTTAGCTGTTCTTGTTATTTCCGACTCTATTCCGAGTACTCTTATTGTTTCATTTATCAAGATCACCCAATCAGTTCACTTTACTGGCACTAACTAACCAATCAGATTACTTGATTTCCCATAATCTGTATGCAGAGTTATCTCCATTCTGTATAACAAAATGTGCTATCGAGCAATTGCTCGTTCGAGTGACTAGCACATACGACTCTTAACCAAATTTCAGAAAAAAGGGTGCCTAAGACCTGGTATTGTATTATTTGAGGATACCTTCTGGAGAATCCCTTTTTGTCATATGTGCTTATGTGAAAAGGCACAATGTGATACATTGTGCCCTATCACATAGGCACATGCTGGATGTGCCGATATGTGCTTAATGTGAAAAGGCGCAATGTGAATTTGTGCCCTAGCACACGGGCACATATGGGTATTTGATGATACCTATAACCCAGTATTATATTATTTGAGGATACCTATCGGAATACCTTATGGAGAATCCCTTTTTTGTCATATGTGCTTGTGTGAAAATGCACAATGTGACACTTTAACTATAATCCTATAGGAAACAAACACCACCCCCTTTCAGCAAATTTTGATCGACTTTTTTTATTCTTGTTTGGGGTTTGTGTTTGTTTCCTATAGGATTATAGGTTACAGTTTGGAAATTTAGAAAATAGTATAGACGTCAATGGAAAAGAAACACAATGGAAATACACACATTTGATTGGTTGATTAACTTCGATCTGATTGGTCAGTTTGGCGATCAAACTGCAATCCTGATCCTTAAACTGTAGGGAGTCATTTTTTAAATATATAAGAAATGTATACTGTGAACGAAATAAAAATGAATGAAATGTTATATATTGCGGTTTTTTATCAACTACCCAACAGAAGTACCCGGGTGTAGCATAATGTACCCGGATGTAAAAAACCCGTATGACAAGTATTCTCAGATACCCCAATAGATATCCACAAATTAGTATCCTATAAAAGGTATCCTCGATAGGCATCCTCAAATAATACAATACCAGGTTATAGGTATCCTCAAATACCCGTATGTGCTTATGTGCTAGGGCACAATGTGTCACACTGTACATTTTCAATTGAGCACACATCGACACATTCAGCATGTGCCTATGTGCTAGTGCACAATGTGTCACATTGTGCATTTTCACACAAGCATATGTGACAAAAATGGATTCTCCATAAGGTATTCCCGATAGGTATCCTCAAATAATATAATACCAGGTTGTAGGTATCCCCAAATACCCGTATGTGCCTATGTGCTAGGGAACAATGTGCCACACTGTGCCTTTTCACATAACCACATATCGGCGCATCCAGCATGGTCCTATGTGCAAGTGTACAATGTGTCACATTGTGCCTTTTCACATAAGCACATATGACAAAAAAGGGATTCTCCAGAAGGTATCCTCAAATAATACAATATCAGGTCTTAAGCACCCCTTTTTCTGAAATGAGGTTAAGAGTCGGATGTGCTAGTCACTCGAACGAGCAATTGCTCGATAGCATATTTGCTTGGGAATGATATAGGCTTTTGTTCTACAGAAGGGTGATAACTCTGCATACAGATTATGGGAAATCAAGCAATCTGATTGGTTAATTAGCGCCAGTAAAGTGAACTGATTGGGTGATCTAGATAACACTTGTGGGATAAACACTGCTTGCAATTAATTACAATAGCTTCTAAAACTTTTGAATCACTCAGTTCCTTGATAACAAAGAATGAAAAAGGCGTGGTCAAACGTCCTCTACAATCTAAATATTATTCGACGATCGCCACCAAAGACTGGAGGACAGTACTTGCAAACAAATGTCTTAAATAACTGAAAGTTTTTATTTTTTTGTCGCAGTCACATACCTTATGACGACTCTTTGGAACGAGCTCAAGTAGTTCGTTTTAATGAGGGTCTGTAAGCTGTGTTCCTGAGGTAAAATTTGAAAATACATTGAAAGTAGAATGGCAATTTTAATGAAGATCGCTGGCCAGATTTTAGACTTACGACGGGTAATGGGTTAATGTATCTTAAATTTTCGAATTTGTATCGACATCTTCTGAAGGAAAACACATTTATAACGGCATCTGTTTTACAAGCTCGAAGTCAGTGAAGCTTGTTCCACAGCGGTCTTTATAGATTTGCTTTTAAGGTGTTGTATAAGTAAAGGAATTTGTTTACTTTGAAATTCACACCTCTGATATTCCATTAATTCAAATTAAATATACACAAATTATACCTCAAAATGTATAGAACACGAAACAAAGTTGACAGCAGGCACTAGTGATTCCTG
>CM062297.1:838082014-838152072 GCA_031216915.1 Pictodentalium vernedei | reverse complement strand
CCAGCAATGTTAACCCTTTACCCAACGCAGACGAAATCAAAATTTTTTATTGTAAATATCATTTTAAAAATTTTTTTCAAACAATTCCAACCAAACCATATCATATGATCCCTCATTGGGACGAGCTCGTTCCAAAGAGGGGGGTCACATGATATGGTTTTGTTGAAATGTTTTGAAAAATAATATTTTTTCAGCTGCTGAATTGGCATATTACGCGGGCGGATGCGGCCGATTCGTTGGGTAAAGGGTTAAAGCACTGCAGATAGCGTCTCGGTGCACTCGGAGGATTGCATGATGACGAAATGAATCAGTGGATATATTAGCCGAAAACGAATACAATCCAGCCCGCATGGCCAACATTTTCGTTCAATGTTCAGCCTCGGCGATTGTACAACTATAACCCATATAACAGCATGCCAATGGTTTCAACGTACATAAATGGGGTTTTATGACAACGTTCCAAAATTGAATAAAAGCCATTGTACAGATTGAATTATACTGCCGATTATGTTGTTTCGCGGGTGGCCGTGAAAGACCACCAGAACTTTTACCATAAAGTAAAATATTATATATCCAATCTGCCTATTGGGGGAGGGGGTCATTCGCACCTCTCCCTTTTTAAAATGAATATCCCCCGGGGGATGAAGCGACAGTAACGGGCAACCACTAGGCGTCATTTTACATTAAATTTTAAATGTCTTCTTAGGAGTGGATGCCTGCCTCCCCCATGAAATCAAAGGAAGATTCAAACTGAGCAGTCCCTCTCATACCCATTCCTGTTACAGTACTTCCGATGTAATAAAAAAACCCCGCACGATTTGTGAAAGGTAAGTTTAATTGGTATTTGGTACTTGGACTAATGTCACACAACTGCCGAACATACAAATACTTGGGTAGAGGAAGGTCTGTGGTACCCGATTCAAACTGTTGGCAGGGATTCCGGAAGCATGGGGAAGTTACCCACCCTGTCCCTCGGACCACGGGGGCCAGAGGGGGGGGGGGGGGCAGACAATACCCTTCACAGGTTCGTCACTCAGTTTTTTTCAGTGGTTTATTCTCGAAGTAAAGCTAAAATACATCACCAATCCGCTTTGGGAGCTTTCAAAATTCAGCGGGGTAGTTTGGGAGGAGGCTCCCCCTTCCCAATGAGAGGGGCGCACCTCCTCTCAAACTTCCCTATCTCGGGCCTTCGGCCTTCGAGACATGCCTGCTTCATGGCGGGCTGCTAGTGCGAGTAAATGCCCTTTTCCCGGGGTCTGATCCCCATGCCCAGAAGTGCTTCCGGTGCCCCTGACTGTTGGGGACCGAGCATGACTAATTTTTGACTAGGGTATGTACTAATTAGATAATAAGTTTGGCATATCACGATTACTACTCATAAATTATAATTTCAACTTACGAATTCCCTGATCCCGGCTGCGGCAACCGCGTTGTGTCCTTGGGCAAGGCACTTCATCCCCATTGCCCGCGTGGGGGCACGATGACGCCGTGTACTAAGGCGTACTGCACGTCGATGGTACGCATGTCTTCAACCAATCTAACCCTGCCTGTGCTGCAGTGCAGAGTTACGCTGTTGGGGAGCTGGCAGCTGCTCGTCGTAGCTCGGTGGTTCTCTCCAGGTACTCCGGCTTCCTCCACCCGTAAAACTGTCACGGTCATGATTAGCCATTGTGCATAAATATATGACCTTAAACATCAATAAATAAATAAATAATACGAATTCCCTGAGGATTTGAACTTTAAATCCGACTAATTAATATTCAAAAGTAGACCTACATCATCAATGCATCCGGGACAAATCAGATTTACCCCCCCCCCCTACACCCCAGTGGGACTCAGGGAAGTTGAGCAGTGATGGTTTACTGCGGTAAATAAATTCTGCTTTACTGGCAAAATAAGACCTGGAACCAACACCTGGTGGGCAGCATTGGTAAAAACAGTTGGTGTAAATTCTGCTTTACTGGCAAAAAAAGACCTGGAACCAACACCTGGTGGACAGCATTGGTAAAAACAATTGGTTTAACTTGACTTCACACTTCTAGTATGTTGCGGTCATGATGCTGGAAGTGACCTCAAGCACCAATAAATACATAATTACAAATTACCTTACACCACCCATCCCTTCTCCGAGTCTCATAACTGACTTGCATTAATTCGCACAGGATTAAATAAGACCAAAGTTGCTGCAAGGCCTTATTGAACGACCTCCCCCCCCCCCCCCCCCCACACCTATTGTTTCATTCAAAATGACAGCTTGGAGTTAACAGAACCCGAATATGAGTCCAATGGAAACCGGTATAATGTGTTGTTTCAGCCATTTGGAAAATAGTCCGATGTTAAGGCCAAATAAAAAAAATGAATTGATTCTCAGGCAATTTTTTTTTTTAAACCAGTGAGGGAGGGAGGATTTTATTTTTATTTTTTTTTTTTCGTGTAAATGGTTGAGTATACTCAGTAAATCTTATTGCTGTCTTTCCACTTAAAAAAGAGAAAAGGTTGTATTTTAGTGTAATTATAGTATACCTTTTATAACTAACTGCCGTAACAACAACTAAAAGGATTTGTATTTTATTGTTCTTTTTAATGGTCTAGATCTGTCAAACGTCATGATCCATTAGAATAGGCCCCAGTAACCAATGCTTGGGGGTAGGAGTCCTTTAAAATGGGAAACATGGCTCTAAATGATTGGTTAAACTTGAGTTTATATCGGTGTTGCGGCCATTATTAGCCATTGTGCAGAAATATATGACCTTAAACACCAGCAAATAAATAATTAAATCATGATCCAGTATATCAGAATTTGCCTTGTTACAGTTTATGGGAGAGTGCCTCTGAAAAACCAATTTACTGCAAACACAGCTAAATAATTATATGTCGAGAAATGTGAAAAAATGACCATTCCATGTTTTCACAAATTCTTAAAAAAACATGACATAATAAAAATGTCTAATGAGGAGGTTCAAATCCAACAAGGGAGGGCATGAGTATCAAAACATTATGTTTTTAGCCTAACCCTTTCGGTGTGGTGTACAAATATTTTCTAGTAAAGGCGATAACCGCTTTTCTTACTATAGTCCATGTCAATGCAGATAATCTAGAAATCTGATTTCGCATAGCGGCAGAACGATTTATCGGATCTCTAGATTATCTGCATTGACACTATACAGCAATTATTATTCTATATTTATTATTTATATGACACTGATGATATATAACCGTAATTTAAAAACATTTTACCCCCAAAATCACATTTTTTTGCTACCATTGATTTGGAGTTTAAGAGAGGTATTAATCATACCGATTTAGTGTATTATACGATGAGAGTATTTGCGCTTGGAACCATTTGAACGAGTAGTGATGAAGTTCCAATTTTCTTGCATTTTATTTACTTTTTCACAATTTTCACCCCAAAATCACACATTTTCTTGTGATCAGTAATTGGGATTTCAAGTATAGTATTGTACACATGGTTATTTTGATCTATGTACCATGGAAATGATTGTTGTTTTAACTCTTTTAATGAATATTGAGCAAATTCCAATTTTCTCTGATTTTACAGAATTTTAAAATGTTTTCACCCCAAAATAACCATTTTCCCGTGATGGGATTAATAGGGATTTATCATATATTATTTTGCATACTAATTCCTGTCCAAAAATAATACAAACACAAACATTTATATAGAAATTTCTTGGTGGTTGGGGCATAATTTGACTTGATTGACTGGACAAATCAGATATTAAAGTGTGACGCATATTACCCAGGAGGATTTGTGATAATTCAATTCTGGAGACCCATAGGCCTGGTGGATTAATTTATGACACTTTTTGCCTACACATGCAAAATGGACGTGACAAATCATATAAAAATACACTCACGATGGCCAGTATTGAAATATTGTTCAAGAATAGCGTATTTCTAATAGTACAAGTTTGTTTTCATTTGTTACAGACCACGAACTAGGACGAGATGGAGAACGAAATCAGGTCTTTAGACGAGTCTTTCAACGAGATAAATCGTCCCCCGAGTTCAAATGTGTTCTATGTGCCTACTGGCACACAGAACACATTGGAACTCATGTGACGAAATGAAGACGGCAATGAAAACAATATAACTGCTGATCAGGAGCAGGCTTTCAGGTCTTCCAGTTTCTATGCCATCACTGTGGCAAATTTCTGTCGTGTAAAGCCGCTTTACGAAATTCCGTGTTGCACCATGAGAACAAATTTCGCTTTACCAGTACAATGTGCAAGGCCCAAATTATTGAGAAACCCCACTATAGTGGGCATATAAATCGCCATCGCGACATAAGACCCTTCATTTGCACAAAATGCAAAAGAAGTTTGAACTATTACAGGGGCGGCGGAACCGGGGGGGGGGGGGGGGGGGGGGGGCTTTAGCCCCTCCACTTTTTTTGCTGGACCATGTTTTTTTTGGATGCATATATTTTAACACAACCAATGGCTGGTGAAACAAGGGAGGATCCAGATTCTCCCCGCCCCTCCACTTTTTTTGCCGGGCCATGTTTTTTTTTTCTATGCATATATTTTAAGACAACCAATGACTCACGAAACAAGGGCGGATCCAGAACCTTCCCATATTTCCGCTAGCTATGTTTCTCCAGTGCTGGTTCAGTTTCGATGGATTTCGGATCAATTTTTGCAGTAAGTGGCAGCAAACGCTAAAATGTATACAGTCTGTTAAAAAATCGGTTAACTGAAATAGATCGTAATCTTACAGACATACAAGTACCAAATCCACCCCAGACAAGATAAGCAAGAGACAGTATAATTGCTGTAAACGTCTGGTAAAATATACAGGCGAGGTCTATTTATCAGCTTTGGTCGTAACAACCAAAGCTGATAAATAGACCTCACCTGTATGCTTTACCGACGTTTTTTAACGGCTCTCAAAGTGTGAAATCTTTCAAATACATCTCCTGAAAAATCTCAAAATATCCACTCAGATGCATGGAAATGGGGGTTTTGGGACCCTGGAATTTTGTCAGGACACCTGGGGCCCCGTAAGGCCTGGGCTGACGTGGGGTTATTTAGTCCCGCTGATGAAATTGCGGAAAGTTAGACCAACGTGGAGGGTCGGAATCCAAGTGTCGCGAACTCGGCGCTAGGAGCTGAGTTAGACCGACGCCGTGATTCCTTCTCTGCCAAATTGGCCTGAAATAGGTTCAATTTCCGTTAGGTGTGATTCCTAATCACTTCAGGCTGTGTAATGGAAAGAATGACTTAAAGTAACAACGATTCTTTTATTTACAAAAATAAAATAAAGCCGTTTCAATATTTTAACAATCAACAATTCGAATCTTTTCACAGAAAATGGGTTGCTAGGTTTAAATAACTCTCAACAATTATATAGTCATTCTATCGCCCTGTACTGGCACGATAGTCTACACACTGGAAATGTTACTACCGTGAGCTCGCCATAAGAGCTTCACAAATCTGAAATGTTATTACCGTGAGCTCGCCATAAGAGCTTCACCCGCTTAGGCTCAAATGTCAACGTCTGCGCGTAACTGTACCTCTGGCTGTCGGAGGGTTCCGACCAGCATTGTTCGTCATCTATAAAGCCACCGTACTTCTGATTTTGGTCAGATATTGTCTACTCATACCTTATGTGCCTTTTGAAAGTCCTCCGTGAAAGTCCTATTGAAATATTCACTGTTCCTGATTGAATTCACGATTCACAAATGCCCCTTTTTGAGCTAGGGCGAAATTGTCACTCACACCGATCTCCAGTCGGTATTACGATGCTTCGACAGCAAAACAAACTACTCAGAACGCAGTCAGTCTGACGCTTCAAAGGGTTAATACGCACAATACAATTAACCTACACTTCTGACTATTGCAGGCTACTGATACCTGCTACTCGACAATCTAAACTTTAACGTTCCACCTGGGTTTTCCTTCTCAACGAATCTGGCACTCTAGCCGCCTATCAACCTTAAGCTAAATCAATCGTGGAATGCCCTCTCTGGCGATTCCAGCCGTTTCAGGCTCCTGTGATCGAAGGTACCCTTATGCCAGGAAACAGAGTCCTCCTGCCCTGGACTTCACCAACGTGTGTGTGACCCCAAGTGTGTGTCTAATGCTCTGCTCTTCAAGGTATATATACTTTTTACCCTAAACTGTCAGGTGGACGGACGCTCATCCGTCCATCTGTCAAAACGGTGGGACATGACGTTTTTCGAGACAAAATCAATACAAGTCATCTCGCGCGTGACTTCACGGTGATTTCACTTGTCAAGACAACCGATTCGTTTCTGCCAGTCATTGTCATGATAGACGTTTCTATCTTTTAGAATCTCGTTTCTCAATTGGTCGTGACGATATCCTGCCACCAACCGATTACGTCTCGTAAGACTCGCGACTACTGTATAAATTAAATGAGATTAGACCTTATCTAACATACAGTTTCTCCCCTGGGTCCCTGCGCTGAAGCTGGATATACACCACGTGTGTTTTTTCCATGTCCAGCTTCACAGAGAAGTGAAATTCACGTAGGGTTTTCGCCTTGATGCGGAATATCTTTTGAACTTACACTATCTTTATATATGAGGCCCCTTGCCCCTATATTTAGGCTGGCTTTGCCCTGACAAATTTATTCACATAATGCCGGCATCCGGGGTGGCCATCTGTCGTTCGTCCATTCTTTGTCCGTCCGTCCGTCCGTCCGTTCGTCCGTCCGTCCGTCCGTCCGTCCGTCTGTCTGTCCGTCCGGCGTCCGTATCCATTTCTTTCGCATTCGATAACTTGAAAAATATTGCTTGGATTGTCAAGTTACTTTATATTTGTGTTCAGGTTACTGATGTGCCGAGCTGTATAGTTTTTGGTGTAAATCTGATAATTTGATCTTGAGATATTAACTCTTTATCCTTCAAATTGAGAATTCTTCCAATCCCTTTGGCATGAGATAACTCAAAAAATATTAATCCAATTGTCATGTTACTTTATATATATCTTCAGGTTACTGATGTTCCGTCCATTCCCTTTGGCATTCGATAACTTAAAAATATTGCTTGGATTGTCAAGTTACTTTATATTTGTGTTCAGGTTACTGATGTGCCGAGCTGTATAGTTTTTGGTGTAAATCTGATGATTTGATCCTGAGATATTAACCTTTTTATCCTTCAAATTGAAAATTCCTCCAGTCCCTTTGGCATTCGATAACTTGAAAAATATTGCTTGGATTGTCAAGTTACTTTATATTTGTGATCAGGTTACTGATGTGCCGAGTTGTGTAGTTTTTGGTGTAAATCTGTTATTTTGATCCTGAGATATTAACCCTTTATCCTTCAAATTGAAAATTCCTCCAATCCCTTTGGCATTCGATAACTTGAAACATATTGCTTGGTTTGTCAAGTTACTTTAAATTTGTTTTCAGGTTACTGATGTGCCGAGCTGTGTAGTTTCTGGTGTAAATCTGATAATTTGATCCTGAGATATTAACCTTTTATCCTTCAAATTGAAAATTCCTCCAA
The DNA here is from genome assembly GCA_031216915.1 of Pictodentalium vernedei. NCBI lineage: Eukaryota > Metazoa > Mollusca > Scaphopoda > Dentaliida > Dentaliidae > Pictodentalium > Pictodentalium vernedei. Next base: position 838,144,577 of record CM062297.1, on the reverse strand, counting down.
TCCCTTTGGCATGAGATAACTCAAAAAATATCAATCCGATTGTCATGTTACTTATATGTGTTCTGGTTACTGATGTGCTGAGCAGCCTGAGCTGTTTAATTTTTGGTGTAAATCTGATAATTTGCTTCTGTGATATTAACCCTTTATCCTTCAAATTGAGAACTCCTCCAATCCATTTCTCCGGCATGCGATAACTCAAAAAATTATTAATCCGATTATCAGGTTACTTTATATATGTATTCAGGTTACTGATGTGGTGTGCTGTATAGTTTTTATGTAAATCTAATAATTTGACCCGGAGATATTAACCCTTTATCCATCAAATTAGGCACTCCTCCATTCCATTTCTATATGTACCCATACCATGTATGGTGTACATAATGCCGGTATCCGGGGAGGCCCTCCGTCATACAGCTTTCTACTAGTTGCTCGTATGGGTACACATCTGACGATTTCATCGGCCTATTTTTCATATATACCGATGACCATCCATCGCCCGATCCGGCCCTCCCCCCCCCCCCCCACACACGCACTTTGAAAATCGTTCCGCCACCCTGTATTATTCGTCGCAAAAAAACCCCACCAACTCTTGTCGTTCTGCGTCAAAAGAAAACTACCAGTCTCCCTACATCTGCGACGTGGGTGGTCTTGATTTCAGTAGGAAAGATAGCCTAAATGAAAACACAAGCTCAAAACACATGGGCGAAGCAAAATTTGATATACGGCCAAATCGAAGCAAATATTGCACCAAGTTTGCACTCTGACCGAAACTGTCGCCGCAAATACAAGATATTAGACAAATGAAAAGGGAATCATCAGTGCATCCATTACTGTGAAATTGCGTTCGACCGCATTCTGTAGATACAACGCGTTGTTTACGAGAAGTTACCACGCGTAAAATCCATCTTCCAGGCGGTTACTGTAGAAACATTCGAGAAACTGGCAATCATCAGTCGTATCTAAATATACTTTCTCTTAGCATGAAGGCAGTTGCTGTCTATCGAAATAAAGACTGCAATATTTTTCTACAAGAAGAAACTTCATATTTTGCTTCATTGTTATTAATGAGAAACAAGAACCTTCACACATTTAAAGCTGACCAGATTTTGCCAAGATGCAACAGGACTTACATGTAGAAAATTGATGAAAAACGTTTTTCTCCAATGATTTTAAATTTATCTCAGCTGACAGAAGAAGCAAAAGCCGCACCTTCTCTGTGTGTTTCTCAGGTGATGTTGGTATATAAACTGTGTAGATAAAACTTACAATTGGAGGTCCGAGTCTCTGGGATATAGTTCTACTGTCTTCGTTAAGTTACAAAAGTTCCCATAAAAACTCAGAGAAACAGCTTGACCTCTTTTGGGCCAACATGTTATCTCAGTATGCGTACGCCTAACCAGGCTCGAAGTTTGTATATATAGAGGACTAGTTGGTGAAGTGGGGTATGCCTCGACAACTAAAACCCACCTGTCGGGAAATCGCCAACCAACTGCTGCATGCCAAAAAAAAAATCATCCCATTTCTCTCGACTAATAATTTCAAACCTTGATTGAAATTATTTCTTCGGAAACTCTGAGCAGGTCTAGGGGGAGTTAAAATTTTTCCCTAACACGTTAACGTGTTAATTAATTCTGCGTTAACGAATTAAATGCCGTTAAATGTTAAAATGAACAAAATTATAATAACTGCGGCCATTTTTATTGATTTGAATTTGAATATAATTGAACTTACGTACAGTTCGTCTCTTGAGTTCCAATGTATTCTATGTGCCTACTGGCACATAGAACACATTGGAACTCGGGGGACGACTAGTTAAGATAGTTCTCTCAGGTTATCGTAAATTCTAACATTCGGCGATGTTTTCATTTGAGAATACAATCGCTGTGGCCGTATCCTTAGAAAGAGACATCTGCCGTTGTTCGAATACCAGTCCTTACATGGAAAACAGGCATTCGGATGAAGCTGATGTTGCTGTATCGTCAAATATCGGCGGGCCAACTTCGCCAACGTTTGTAGGAGGGCTACGGACATCTAAATTATTCGTGTTCTTCAATTTCGTCAAATGGCGCAAAATTCGACGTCATCGGCACGCGCGATCCGGCTTGGGTAAAAACAAGATAACGACGCAATGCTACATATTATACAGTTATAATCTTCAAAGTTAAACGTTATTAACTTGGTTAAATTTTGTTAACGTTGTTAAAATAATTTAACACGTTAACGTTTGAAACATTAATTGCTCCCAGCCCTGCGAATGACCAAATGATCTTCGATGTTTGTGAACCCATACACGATATAGTACACATACTGACATAGGCCTAATGTCAACGTCCTGATCAGCCCGTTCAACCATTCACCCCAACAGGGGCGTAAATAAGGAGAAATTGGGGTTTAGGGCTGTGCCCCCCTCCCCCATACCCAATAATGTTTACTCTTGGGAAATGTTCGTCTGAATTTTTTACGAGACTAAATTTTATGCTTGCAGTTATGTCACACATACAGTCGGTCATACAAGTGGGGGTCTGCGGTACCCGATTCGGCGTAGGGCCCTGCGAACCTCAAATTTAAGGTCGAATCGAATCTCGAAGCGAATCAGACACCAGATATCGAATCGAATCTCGAATAGAATCTCACCGCTTTTCAGGTTATGAATATTCCACCTTATAAGTTATAACAGCCATAAATATTGTCAGTCTCCACTAAGTATTATGTGCAATGGCGACTCGTGCAACTCTAGTAAAAAAAAGCAGAATATTTCAGAACGGAATCAATGCAATTTCGGAAGCGGAACCTATTTGAACTCTTCTTCTATCACCAGGTCTCCTATACAGGACCCCCCCCCCCCCCCCATCCTGTACAGGAGACCTGGTGACAGAAGAAGAGTTCAAAAGGAAACACTTTATAGGATTTTGTAAGATTTTGAGAATATCTCGACGGATCGAACATTTTCGAATTGTTCGCGAGTGAAATCGAATCGAATTTTAAAGCATCGCAGGGCCCTAATTCTGCTGTTTCGCTAGGCGGTTAGTGCCGAAGGAAACTCTCTCGTCGTGGGTTCGAACCCCCGCCATGCCAATGTAAATAAAAATATGTTTTTTTCTGATTTTTGCTACAAAACGAATATATCAGTAGTGCTGGAGCTGTTTGGTTTCGCGGCGTGAATTCTCTCCACAGTCTTTCAAGACCTATTGCCCATTGATCTCCAGTTTTTAGCTGCTTCGGGTAAGCTTATGCCATACGATAATTCAGGCAGTTACCATCTTATTTTCCAGATTTTTGGTATTTATTTGAATACCCATATCAGTGCCAGAGCTGTTTCGTTTCTCGGCGTGCTTTCTCTCCAAAGTCTATCAATAGTTATTGCCCTTTGAACTGTCGCTTTTAGCTGTTTGGAGGTGAGCTTGTGTCATACGATAATTCAGACAGTTACCATCTTATTTTCCAGACGTTTGGTATTTATGGTTATAAACCACTAAATAAATCCCATTGACCACAGTGTTAACATTCCACTCTCTGTACAACAAACCAAGTTGTTTTGAAAAAAAATACCTATACATTTACAAAGTACACCATCTCTTGAAAAAATTAAACTGGAAAAATATATATGTTGCCACATCAAATTTCAGTCTAAATTTCGAATTTTCACAACTACCGTATGGTCTTGCACTGAATGACCTTCACACTTTTTTCCCCATGCCTCATGTTTTTGAGAGAATCTCACACATTCCGGCACCAAATTACAAACAAACTTATTAATCCTTTCTAAAGTGGAGGAATCAAAATTTTAATTAATGGTTTCAAAGTCAAAATATATTTAACCAATCAGCTGATCAGCCCTACTTAATCCTACTCACAACATTGGGTGTCAAACGCTCCAAGTCACGTGTTCACTTATTTAGTGGTTCAAAACCTTATATGAATATCCATGTCGACAAGAGCTGTATAAAATTTGAAATCGGTGTATGTTAAGTTCCAGGGGTGTAGCCAGCAATCTTTTTTAGGGGGGTCGTCCACAATGCAACTCAAGGATGAGAAGGTATGGCAACTAAACAGACTGAAATATTGGCCAGAAGCCAAGCCTTGGCCAAAGGTGAAGTTGGAGGAGATTATGAGAGAGGGAAGACCGCCTCTCATAATCTCCTATAATCTCCTCCAACTTCACCTTTGGCCATCGGTTGTGGTCCGATGGGCGGGCTCCCCCGCAAAAAATTCTTCAATAATATAATATCAGCAGTGATCAAAGATTTCATGCTGAGTGAAAGTAGACTTATATTAGATTGCAGTGGAGAATATCGGCCGCGGTCCTTTGGGATTGGGGGGGGGGGGGGGGGGGGGGGTCGTACGACCTCCATGACCATCCCTGGCTACACCCTTGAGTTCTATCGAGTGATGTTGTCCTTTGAACTGCTACTTTGAACTATTTTAGCTCATGCCTTCAGTCAAAAACAATTTATCACCAAGGTTACCTCATTTTTGGAACGAAAATATTTGTCAAAATATTGGTCCCTCATATTTTTGTTGTATATATATGGCCTCAACCCTAGCCAGATAAAGAAACTTTTCATCACACGAGGGTTGGGACTATTTCGTTATAAGTTTGTTTGATCATATCTATTTTTGAATCTGGAAACTGGTTCCTTATTTGAAAATGGACTGCATTTTAACTGTCCATCTACCATTGGACACCAAAACCGTTAAATAGGTTATTTGTGGCCGGGTCAGGATTCCATTAGGTTGACTAAAAACGTCGGAGTCATTCAGTTAATGGCTGGCTAATAGTAACAGTAGGCTTTTGGTGGTGGCTCAGTCGTCTAAGTCGGCTTAATGCTTTGCCCCTAACGAATGTCCGCTTCGTACCAAAATCGTAGTTGAAATTTCAATTTGCCATTTTTGCTTCGAAATCATAGCTTATGATCCCCAATGCAACGAACAACTTTTCAGCTCATGGATCACCGTTGTGACACGGTGGTCACGAGCTGTATGTTTCTTGGCACTTCTTGTGCTTCCTTCCCCAAAATTATACAAAACCGCAGGTGTGGAAACAGAGTTCTCCATGAAGGAATCAATGATGAGGCTGGCGTCTCCTGCGACATATACAGGTTACCAACGAGTATTCACCAGTATGGGAGAGGGGGGGGGGGGAGGGGTTCTCCATGTGAGAACAATGAACTTTCAACCGACAGACGGGCGGTTCGATCCTATCCAAGCGTAACTGCGTTGCGTCCTTGAGCAAGACACTCAATCCCGGTTGCCCACGTGTGGACACGGTAGAGCTGTGTACTAAAACGTACTGCACGTCGATGATGCACTGAAGAGCAGCAAACTACGGCAGGGTGAGTACATTAGAGATAATATCGTTACTTCATTAACACGAAGTTAGTATACTTAGGGGGAGCTCGGTGACTCAGTGGTTAGAGCATTGGATCTCAAGCCGAAAGGTCGATGGTTCGATCCCAACTAGCGATCACTGCGTTGTGTCCTTGACAAAGACACTGGGAGCGCGGTGGCTCAGTAGGTGGAGGCGTAGGCTGCAAGCCGAGAGGTCCTCGGTTCGAATTCTACCTGCGGCAACCACGCTGTGTCCTTAGGCAAGACACTTCATCTCCATTGCCCACGTGGGGCACAGTGGCGTTGTGTACTGGGTCGTACTGCACGTCGATGGTGCACTTGTCTCCAACCAATGCTGACCCTGCTTGTGTGGAGTTAGTATGTTGGGGAGCCTGAAAATAAATAAATAAATAAATAATTAAATTGGCAAAGTGATGTGAAGTGACAGATGTGACCTTTCACCTGGTTCCCAAGTTGTGACGTCATAACCCGCCAATTTGTGACAGATACATTATTCAACTAGACTTCTTCCAGATTCCAACGCTTGAAACACACGCATACATTTCATCTCTTTGCATTTCACTTGTGCAATTTCTCTACGCAATCGGTAAGTACTCTTGTAGTAAATATCTCATGTAGCATCTATAAATTCAAAGGCAATTTCGCTACATTTGGCGTCGCTGCGAAAAAAATGATTTTTTGATCGTCTTGTGCGTTTATGCAGATAGGAGCCGCCATGATGAATTTTTGTTTATTTTTCTCTCACTTCAATTTTTTTAACGTCAGTTTTTCGTTAATTATTTAATAATCTGATGTTATTTTGGTATTAAACATTAATACAAATTACTTGCAAGCGATGTTACTTGCCGATTTGTGAAATTTTGACAGAAATTGTGTTTTTCGTGTTGAGAAATTTGAATTTCCGTAACCATGGTAATTCGTGTGTGTTTCTAGTTTGTTTTCGAGCGTTGAAAATCAAACGTCGTGCTGCGATGTTTTGAAGTCTAGCATAGTCGATTTAATTTCATTTCTGGGCATAATTAAATTCGATTTTCACGAAAATTAAAATTTAACTTCATGCAGTCGACCAGTAACATGAAGGTCGATTAACACTTCTTTCGATTTCAATTGTGTCACGTCGCTGCAAAATAAAACCGGTGTTCCTGCGATGATCCGCAATTGAACTTGAATCGTCCGAACATATTTTAAAGGTGACAAAATTCAAAATTTCTACAAACACGCAATGTTTTCTTTAATTAAAACATTGTGATTTCATTAAATCAGATTTAACAATTCTGACATTCGCTCTATCCTGTGATAAAGTGTACTAAGCTTCAATTTTCAGAGAAAAGGGAGGAAATTGGTAGATTTATTTTTGGTTGATTTTGATTTTGGTTATAAGTCTCTTCTTTATTATAAAGTGAACAAAAGTATAAACAATATGTCAAAGAAAGTTTTTTTTATAAATTCTGCTTCTTATGAAGAGCTGGCACAAATAAATCAAATAGGCTCTTTTGCTGCTACACAAATTGTTAACCGTCGTCGTGATGTGGGTTATTTCACATGTAAACAAGATCTTGATGAAATAGCATTGTTTTGTGGCACCCGTAGTTTATCGGCGATGATCGATCTCAGCACACCATTGGTGGGACAGGTGGTAAATAATAACGTTCCACTAGGGAATGGATCATCTAGTCCACCAGTGACAGAGCATCAGCTAATTGCCTCGGCACTCACTCCACCTGCTACGGTTGATAAAAGTGTCAGACCAAAAAATATAACAAGAACAGATCCACCTTTTGGCTTTAGCGAAAGTAAAATACAGTCGCCGGACCGGAGAACTTCGATCTGTGCGGATTCGACTTTCGTTCTTGCAACTGTTCCAATTACAACGTCACCTATTGCGCAGTTAACAACTGTGACCACTTTGGTGCAGCCACGGACTAGTACTGTGGTTAGAAGTTCCTTGGGACCAGACACTAATCGATCTAAGGACCTTGATTCTTTCGCCATGAGTGATGAGCGCAGTAGGCTTCTTGAAACTGTGAGGGTGATGAATACTTCTTTACAGACACATTTTAATGATACGCCTTCCGTTCAAATAACTCAATCGGAGGTGATCCAACCTATGTCTACTTGTGATACTTTTACTGGATTACCATCAAGCTCTGCTCATCTGTCCTTTACACCACCTCTTCCAACTCAGTCTTACTCTGTGACTCAACCCCCACTTCTTCAACAGACAGATTTTATCCCCGCCTCTCATCCATACAATACTAGTATGGGAGGTGATGCTACTAGGTATCCTAACCCAACTTACTCTGGTTACCCTTCTGTAACTCAAACCCAAGGTTTTACAGAACAACCCAGATATCCTAGCCAGACTTTCTCTGGTTATCCTCCCTCACCACCTAGCCATGTTTTTGGACAACCTTCAGGATTCCCTAGCCAGGGTGGACCTGTCTATCCTGGTTCAACTTATCCCAGTTCTGGCTACCCACCTGCATCCCACAGTCTGGGGTGGGTAGATCACTCCAGATTTTCAAGCCAGATGAATTCTGGTTACCAGCCTTATTTAGGTCACATGGGCCAACCTTTGTATGATGCCTTTGGAAATGTGGTGTACCCTCCTTATTTTGGACATTCGGCTCCCCCTGCGCCACATTTTAGGCCTCCACCTTTTTCTCAGCCAGCCTATAGGTCTGGTTCCGATTGGTGTAGAGAAAGGAGGACACCTTGGTTGCCCCGTGGTTTCAGTTATGATGGATCTGAGGTTTGGCAGCCTTTTCAATTGAAATTCAAAAAATATGCAGAGTATCAAAAGTGGAATCCTGAAGAACAAAAACAAGTTCTTTGCTGGTCTTTGTCCGGGTGCGCTAGCGAATATTTCACTCTAATGAATGAGCGCGACCCTAATATGTCAATAGACGCTTTGTTAAAGGCGTTGGAAAATCGGTTCGGGTATCATGACTTACCCGAAACCACTCAATTATGGTTCCAGCAGTCTAGACAGAAGCCAAACCAGTCCTTAGAGGAGTGGGCAGAAACTGTTTTAACGCTGGCAACACGTGCTTTCAAAGATTGTTCGCCTGATTTTACTTTTCGGCAAGCCTTTCTTAGGTTTTGTCAGGGCTGTAACGATCCACATGCTGCGGTGGCTGTAGCTATGGAATCGCCGCAGACAATGGAATAAGCCATAAATAGAATCAGGTGGCACCAACATAACTATGCAGCTATTTTCCCGCATAAATCAAGAAAAGACGTACGTCGTGTTTCCTCAGACACTGAACAGGAAAGCGACGACGAATATGATATGCGAGCTGTGACACATAAGTCACGAGATAGAGAAATAAATCCACGTGATTCGTACAAGAGTAATAAGACAAAAACAGATACGACTGATATCGCTGCTCTCAAAAGTCGGACGTTGAACATTGAAACGACGCTCGACAAAGTTGTGTCGCAGTTGGATCAGTTGACAAAATTGGTCACCAATTTGGCTAGCAATCCATCAAAAACTTTTATAAAACGTGAGTCGTCCCCACAGTCGAGGTCGCCCTCACCTTCAAGAAAATTTACAATTGAATGTTTTACTTGTCATGGTCCACACTATCAAAAAGATTGTCCAACAAAAAATCCTTCAAATAGACCTAACAAGGACAATCGAGTTAAATTTGGAAAGTTAAACGAGAACGGGTCAGATCATCGAGAGGTCTGATTCTGGCCCCTTCTCTCTCCAACGACCTCGATTTTCAATCAGACTCACCGCCCATGATTACTCGGGTGAAATCTACTTCGTCAATCGCAGTACCTATATCACTTTCTGGACATCAAATAAATGCTATAATAGATACTGCGGCTGATGTTTCTTTGATCTCGGATAAACTGTTTTATAATCTGAATCCCACACCACAGTGTATTAAGACAATACGTTTTAATACCGCAGCTCGTGATAGTCACATGTTTGGTAAACTGGTAGGGCCAGTTTCTATCTCAATTGGTAGTTTAAAATTTGAAGAAAACATTTATGTAGCTCCAATTGAAGATGATATGCTGTTAGGTATGGATTTTCTGAAAAAGTATAAAGCTCAAATTGACATTTTAACAGATACGACCACTTTGTGTAATCATGTTTTTCCGACTGTGTCTACTGACACTGTTGCCACAAAAATTGCTCGTGTTTTTGCGAATCACGAAACATTGGTTCCTCCCAACTCAGTTGTTCTTCTCGAATGTTCTATAAATCCGCCATTGAATGATTATGTTATTGAACCGCTTCATAGTGTAGAATCTGTGTCGTTACCAACTCTCCATGAAGGTTATACGACACCTCACGTCTGTTTTATAAACTCAGATGATCGACCAGTGTTGATAAATAAAAACAAATATATCGCAGATGCCTATGAAGTGTCCGAAATATGTTGTGATTTTGACAATTTTGAATCTGCTTCTGTCAGTCAAATCGGCAGTGATGATTCAGGAATTGATTCGTCTGAAATGCCAGAACATTTGAAAAAAATATTTGAGCGGTCCTCCAAACTAATTTCAGACAAATATGTTTCTCGTCTTGGTAAACTCTTAATTGATTATCAAGATGTTTTTGCAAAAGATGAGTTTGATTTAGGAAATTTTGAACAAATCGAACACACTATACCGCTAATAGAAGGTGCTCGTCCAATCAAACAGCCAATGCGCAGAACACATGCTTGTTTTGTGGATCAAGCGGAAGCCCATTTGAAAAAATTATTGGCAGCAAAAATTATTCAACCCTCTACATCTGAATGGGCTAGCGCACCTGTATTAGAGAAAAAACGTGACCCAGATAACAAACATTCAATGCGCTGGTGTATTGATTATCGTCGTGTAAACGATGTAACTCGAAAAGAACTCTACCCATTACCGCGAATCGACGATTGTCTTGACACGTTGAGTGGTAATTCTTGGTTTGGCAAGGCTGAAGTCAGTCTTTCGGCTTATCATGAAGTTTCGGTGAAAAATTCGGACCGCCCTATCACAGCCTTCTTAACCAAATATGGGATTTTTGAGTATTTGAAAATGCCATTTGGGTTACAGAGCTCGCCATTTACTTGGTGTAGGGTGATAAATCTAGTACTACAGGGATTAAATTGGGATATATGCCTTGGGTACACAGACGATGAAGTTCTGTTGGGTAGTTCTGAAGATAACCACTTGGAAAATATACGCAAAGTGCTTGATATGTTTCGATTACACAATCTGAAGCTGAAACCAAGCAAATGTGATTTTTTTCAAATTGAGTTTCTTGGTCGAAACATTAGTGAAAAAGGAGTGAAAATGTTAGATTCATCAGTTGATGTGGTATTAAACTGGCCGGTTCCCACAAATACAAATGAAGTTGAACGGTTTTGTGGCCTCGTCAATTATCACCGCTCCTTTATTTAAAAAATCGCTGAGATAGCTCGTCCTTTATATGAAATAACTGGTAAAAAACCTTTCAAGTGGGAAGCTGCCCAACAAGAAGCATTTGATAATTTAAAACAATTAACTTCTCCACCTGTTTTGGCTCTTCCAAATTCAACTGATTTATTTATCCTTGATACTGACGCCAGTGCTCATTCTATAGCTGGCGAACTGCTTCAAATTCAAAACGGTGAAGAGAAAGTAATAGCATATGGTAGCTATGTTTTGTCCCCTCAACAAAAAGATATTGTACCACTCGTTTGGAATTACTCGCCGTGGTAAGATTTGTTCGTCAGTTCCGTCACTATCTGCTTGGTCGAAAATTCATTTTAAGAACTGATCATAGTAGTCTACGCTGGTTGTTAAATTTCAAGGAACCTCAAAACCAACTTGCTTGATGGTTAGAAGAACTTAGTCAATATGACGTGGTGGTAGAACATCGTAAGGGTATCCATCATACAAACGCCGACGCTCTATCGAGAATTCCAGTGAACGCTTCCTGTGAAAATTATTTCCCAGGTTGCGACTGAACTCCCTTGCGGTGAATGTAAATATTGTACTAGAGTTCATAACAGCTGGACTAAATTTGAACAAGAGGTCGATGACGTCGTGCCTTTATCTCAAGGTGTAATTGAATTTAGGAACGATGACTTTTCTAGTGAGTCCTCAGTGAAACAAACCACGCTGGTGGATATGCCGTTAGAAATAGAACCCGACCCAGTCAAAATTGATCATATTTCTCAAGAAACTGGTTGGCTGAATACTAGTCTGAATTTGGAGTATGCACCTGAGTCGTCTCCAAATTACAGAATTCTTAAAATTTCTGATCCTGAACAAGTTAATCTATCTGACGTCTGTTCCGCAGATAAACTGGTTGAAGTTCAGCGAGCTGATCCTGACCTCAAGCCAGTTATTGATTGGTTAGAATCTGGAGAAACTCCAACTGAAGGAGAACTTTTCCGGTGTAGTCCAGCAACAAAATATTTTTGGATAAGTCGGAAACGATTTTTGATAAAAAACAATCTTCTGTATAAAATTTGTAGAGGTGATAGTTAAGTTCTGGTAGTGCCAAGTAAATTCGCACCAGATCTTTTGCATATCGCTCATGACATACCGTCCTCTGGTCATTTAGGAGTGTTCCGAACTCGTGAACGACTTCGAAAACAGTTTTATTGGTACGGCATCACTGTTATGTTGCTGCATGTTCTCAGTGTGTCAGGAGCAAAACCGGAGGCAAACAAGCTAAGTGGGAACAAATAATATACCAGTCAGGTGCACCAATGGAAAGAGTGCATATTGATTTTCTCGGACCTTTACCACTTAGTGATAATGGAAATAAATATATTTTGGTTCTAACATGTCAATTCACAAAGTGGGTTGAATTTATCGCTTTACATGATCAAACCACCGAAACAGCAGCATGTGCCGCCACTGTAAATGAATTCTTTTCTCGGTTCGGTTGTCCTTTACAACTATTTTCGGATCAAGGTTCATGCTTTGAATCAAATCTTTTTCAAGAGATGTGTAAAGTGTTACAAATTCATAAATCTAGGACAACGCCGTACCGACCGTCAGCTAATGGCTCGGCGGAACGCCAGAACCGAACGCTGATGAATATTGTACGGTGCTATGTAGATAAAAATCAGAAAAATTGGGACAAATTTCTGCCTCAGTTAGCCGGAGCAATTCGATCCTCAGTGCATCGAATGACCGGTTTTACGCCAAACAAAATGATGTTGGGTAGGGAAGTAAATCATCCCAGCGACATCATGTACAATTTTCATCTTGGTGAAACTGAGCACAAAAATACTGGTCAATTTGTCCAAAATTTGGTAGAAAAATCTAAAGAATGTCACCAGTTAGCCAGGTCAAGATTAAAAATGGCATGTCAAAAGATGAAACGTGATTTCGATGTGAAAACTCATAAATATGAATACAAGGTAGGAGATCTGGTTTTCTTATTAGACGATTCATCCAAGAAGGGCAAGTGCAGAAAATTATGTCCTTTCTGGAAGGGACCGGGAATCGTTTCGGAGGTCTTGACCCCATACTTGTACAAAGTGCTTTTCAAGAACTCCCTGAACGTCGTTAATCATGACCGTCTTAAGAAATGTTTTGATAAGTCTTTACCTGTTTGGCTAACTAAAACGCTTGAACTTTTCCATCAGACTGGTGAAGTGAAAGTGGAATCTCAAAAAGGAATATTTTGTATATGCCGTCAGCTTGCCGGTAAATGATTCATGATACAATGTGATTATTGTTTTGAATGGTATCATGGAGATTGTATTGGTGTTACATCACAAGATGCTGATGCTATAGATTTTTATAGATGTTCCAAATGCTAAATGATTCTTTTCTTTCTCTTTTCAGATAAACATGTCTGACAAAACCTTTACCGCTGTAACTGAATCATCAATTACAGTGCCCATTAGTAGTGCTACACAGGTAACATCTACGCCCGATGCCTTCTCGTCAGGTGATCTCATATCATTTACTTCTTCGCATGATGTTATTTCGTCATGTGTTTCTTCTGCATCTATGCCTGATGTCTCTGCGTCAGGTACTTCTCTGCCTACCTATTCGCTTGATGCTATTACGTCAAGTGCTATATCTCTTACATCCTCTCCCATGCCTGTTTTCACCTTGGCTTATATACCACTGAATCCTGTCAGTTCAGTGCCGGAAACTGTCACAATGCCAGCACCAATAGCTACAACTACTACTACTGCTACTGTTATTTCAACAAGTCTTGGACTCTCTGTCGCTCCACAGCCTGATGTTTTTTCGTCAGGTGTATCCCCATCACTCTCTGTGACACCAATGGAATTAGACCCATCAAAAACAACTAACACTGCAAGCACCACACATACCACACATCCTTCTGGATTGTCCCGCACTGAAAGACGGCGCTTGAGATTTAAAAACATGTTAGCTGGAAGGAAAGCGTCGGACAATACAAATGGAAGCACTGCTGTTCCAAAACCTTACGACAAACAGCCATTATTATCCACTCCAGCTGTAACACCATTAATGGCTGAAGCAGTGACTTCTAAGGTCAAGGCAAAACAAGAAACATCTACACATATACCATCTAAATCTAAGGTCTGCAAACCAGAAGTACAAAGTGCAGGTAAAGGTCAAGGTGCAAACACCAAAACAAAGCCCCCAAAACAAAGGTCTTTGACAAATAAACTGTGTGACACGCATTTTCACTTGGATCGACTACACAAAAAATTCAACATTAAGTCACTACAAACTGCAGCACGTGCCATCCAAGCCGTCAACCTCAAGGTTGATGTTCCTACTTCTGTTGTGGGCGGCGTTCAAGTTTTCTGTGACCCTGAAACTTGGCCATCTCCTGCAGAGCTTGTGTGGCACCCACAATGGAAAGTAGCAGTAGGCTGTCATCCTAAAAATATAACTGCTTATCTAAACCTGATGTCAGAAACAAATTAGAGTCCCTAGTCCGACATCCTAATGTTGTTGCATTTGGGGAAATAGGCTTGGACAGGTCAACAAATTCACCTGTCGAAACCATGCTACAGCATGATGAAACATTTCGCCGGCTTCTGGGACTGTCCAGGCTGGTGTCTAAACCACTAATATTGCACATCAGGGGACACATGGGGGATTCACTTTCCCACGACGTGAGTTATACCGCCCTAGAACACATAAGGTCCCAAACTCACGTTGAACAAATCATTCATGCATTCATTCATGGGGTCCAGATATCAGGTTCGTGCCTGGAGTTTGGCCGGACCCAATACCTATTTAGGTTTCACTGGCGCACTCCACAACTTCACAGAGATCCAGAGGGAGGGCGTTCGCGCTATCCGACTCGACCGGATTCTTTTGGAATCTGATGCTCCCAATTTTGGCAGACAGGACCGTCCTTGGACGACCCCGTCTGTAGTCGGAGAGAATGCTAGGGAACTGTCCCGTATTCTCTGCATGGACTTCAGGGTTCTTAGTGACCAACTAAACGCCAATGCAACACATGTCTATGGTTTTTCAGTAAATTAACCATAGACACACTTTTTGTGTTTTGGCAAATAATTTCGTTGAACCTTCTTTCATATTATTTATTTAAAATATTTTTGTTGCATTGGTGACTTTAATCCATATACTTTTCAACCAGTACTCTATCGTTTACTCCTTTAAGAGTAAACTTGGCTATTGCCTCACTGACAGCAATATATTTATTGCTACATGTTTTCTCAAGAACAAGTAGTTTGAACATTCAGTTCTTTTTAATTCAGACTGCTTCCTTGAGAAAGCTAGTTATATTCTTAATTCATAGTGTGAAGTAATTTGAACCAGCATCACACAACATTACAGTTCAAATTACTAAATTTCATATAAAAAATGTATGTATTGCTTTTCCTTTTTCAAGCAGTCTGAACCATGTTGTTCAGACTGTTTTCACATATCAAATATTGTAAAGCAGTTTGAACAATGTTCAAACTGTTTCCATGTTATTTATTCTTCTTTTAAGCAGTTGAACCTTGTGTTCAAACTGTTTCCGTTTTATATCATGCCTCGGGTGATTACTCGAGAAAAAACACTTCACAGCTTGGAACCTATTCTCCAAAAGAAGGGAACAGTGATGTGAAGTGACAGACGTGACCTTTCACCTGGTTCCCAAGATGCAAGTTGTGACGTCATAACCCGCCAATTTGTGACAGATACATTATTCAACTAGACTTCTTCCAGATTCCAACGCTTGAAACACACGCATACATTTCATCTCTTTGCATTTCACTTGTGCAATTTCTCTACGCAATCGGTAAGTACTCTTGTAGTAAATATCTCATGTAGCATCTATAAATACAAAGGCAATTTCGCTACAAAAGACACTTAATCTCGATTGCCCACGTGGGGATACGTTAGCGCTGTGTACTAAGGTGTGCTGCGCGTTGATGGTGCACTTGACTTTAACTCTTAACCTGCTGAGTATTTTCAAGATATTTTTTCATCAAATCTTTACGGCAGCCATGACTAGAGTTGATGAAAAATTAATCTAAATATAACAAGAAATCATTGGTGAAAAAATCCATTCAATTTGCAGAGGAAAATATGTTTAAATGTGCCCAAATTATACTTATATCAGTGACAAGAGAAACCCTGTGCTGGGCCTGGCTGGGCAGGAAATATCCGCCAGCAGCATACAAAGAGTTAATAGCTGATAACTTGAGTTAGAGAGACTTAAAGTTGCTCGCCGCTACTCGGTGGGTCTCTTCGGGTACTCTAGATTCCACACGTGTAAACACACGATGAGACACTGACTGTTGGAAATGTCGCTAAACCCCAATAAACAAATAAAGTTTAACAAACATCAATAATAAAAATGAAGTGTGAATGGTGACAACAGATTATCTAAGGATAAGTAATAAATTGTACCCCCTTACGTGTCTATTGTATACGCACAATAGATGTCGCGAACTGCAGTTAAAACAAGGAGTGCTGTCACGAACTACGCGCTTATCTTCATTATTTCGCATGTGAATATCGTGAAATTCCCACTTCGAATGACATTCAAAGAACGACAGATTCTCTAGGTTACTGATAGCAAGCAAAAGCAATGTTTCAGCCAATGGACTTCCGGGTTAAACCCGGAAGTCCATTGGCTGAAACATTGCCTGTGCATAAGGCACATGTACAGAACTTGATAGCCTTGCTGTCGTCATAGCGCGCAGATCGACGCGCAGATTGTCATACTATATGCGGGCAACATGATAGGACTTCTAGTTTTAAATGTAGTGGAACAGAACGGCCTAATTTGAACCTAGGTTCAGAAGACGAAAATAATAACAACGCTTTCACATGTCCGAGGACGGAAATTAAAAGAAAACAAGAAAGCTGAGAAAGCAAACATTAGGAGGAGGTGGGTGAAAGTGTATTTGTCAAACTGTTTTATAAAATGGCCTGACACCGTTAAGTGGCGTGGAATCAAGAGGCTTTCATTCTCAATAAATCAGTGATTTAATAGAACATTAAGATTGATATAATTTCCCATTGAACTCTGATCCGATACATTAATTATTATTTACCTGCAGTGACAGACATACATCGGGATCATTTAAAATGTAATGTGAAATAAATTATCTGTATTAATATAGCTTTTCATTTTGGATATAGAGATAGTATGTGTTGGATGTATCGCCTTATTGCCCAGCTAGACTGTAAAACATAGATTGTAGAGTCGTACAGTGAGTATACAATATTTTTAACAACAAGTAGGGACGTGGCGACAGGGGTGGGATGGAGAAGGGGAGGGGGATGCCCCCCCCCCCCAAACGTAGACAAAATTTCCTGCAGTTGGAAATTCGGTGGTCAAGTCATGAGGAGTTGAAAATTCCCAAAATTCCAACTCGGTTTCACATCGCCCAAAATTCTAACTTTTACTGTTTACAGCTACAGTGTATGCAAAATCGAGCTTCATAAGTATGCATGATGTCAATCGGTACGAGATTTCTATAGTATATTTACTTATCGTAATAAAAAAAATCCTCGAAATGCACTTCAAGAAAATCACATCAAGTAAAATCGTTATCCTGAGTTAATTCCATCATTCCCAGTTTGAAAATGATGAAACATCGAAAATTGATCATTCCTGCATAAGATCTGATTTAATGGTAGGAGAGTGTTAATTGCTCGAAGTTCTCAGCTTGAGCATTTGTTTTACACATATTCAGTTCCCAGAAGAATACCAGATAATAATAACCTGATAATTCTATCATAAGGGTGTTGGCATTTCAGTTACTAGAATCAATTTTATGCCCCCTTTCATGGCGTCATTTTCAAAATCTTTCTTGGTAGTGAATTTCATAGTTGGAAATTCACTACCCTACACCCCTCAATCGGAAACCTCGAGCCACGTACCTGACATCAAGTAGCGTATACTATTTTACTCACCCGACAGGCCTGAAAAAGAGTATATCGCAATCTGTTGGCTGGTTATGCAATATAGCATGGCGATAACCTGTAGGAAAAATGGTGCTGTAATGCTTTCCCGCCTTCTCTATTTATACTTTGCCAGTCATGCAAGTAGTAGGAGATGTACCCGACCGTGCCTGTTTGGGAGGAGGGAATGGAGAAGGCGGAAGTGACGTCATAGTCACGTGACCCAGTGGCGCCATGTTGTGTTGTCATGGTAACCCGTGTGAGCGGCCATCTTTTGACGTCATCCCCATAGTCCACCTTCTTGGTTTCTATGGTAGCACGTGGTTGCTATATTACCCAATGGCTTATAATAGGACAGGGGTATGTTCGGAGGGTATATTCCTTTGTACAAGAGTAATTTCCCGATTCGTAGAATTACCCAAAATAAACCCGACAGTCCCTCCAAATCACCAAAAAACGACTTTATTTGCTAAGAATTCCCCATTTTATCGACTTAGCATGTAGTGCTATAGTACCGAGGGGCACAGGGGGTAAGTTCTATGTAATAGGAGTATTTTCTGACATGGATACTTCGTAGAATTACCACAAACAACCCCCCGACAAGTTGTACTATTTAGAATTCTTTCAGAATCCTTGTTAGGACCGCCATACCGTAGATTTTAATAGTAGCGCGTAGTGGTATAGTACCGCGGGGTCCTGTGGGTACGTTCGATTGAATAGGGGTAATGTTCTGGTTCAGATTCTCCCAGAATCCTTTTTGGCTCCTTATCCCATAACGTTTTTCTTCAATAAAAGCCACGTTCTTTTGTATAAGAGTAGCACGTAGTGCTATAGGACAAATTCCTTTGTATAAGAGTCATTACCCAGAAGCCTCTATAGTGTTCCCTGGAAATGGTACTCTGCATTTTTTATAAATTCCTACGCACAATGATCTATTTTTAGTAACATCCTTAAATGACCCCTTCACTATTTATTAAATTAGTCCCTAATTTGTAGGGCCTCTCTATAATTTCCATAAACAACTAAATTTTTAAGACAGAACTATATTTTTATAAATTCCTTCGCTCAATGATCTGTTTTTAGTAACATCCTTAAATGACCCCATCACTATTTTAATAAGTTCATTAACTTTATTTTTGTAATGTGAGGATCAAGATTCCTTTTTGATCGCCAAACTGACCAATGAAATAACAGAATTATCGACCAATCAGCTTAATGTATTCCTATTGTGTTTCTTTCCCATTACTTTCTATGCTAATTTTCCCAATTTTAACCTATAATCCATTAGGAAACAAACACAAACCCCAACCAAGAATGAAAATATCGATAAAAAAATGCTGTGACGTCATGACATTTTCCAAAAACGTCCGTCACAAATAAATAAATTCAGTGACGTCGTGGCGTCGGCTTCATTCCATTTTCATCTATTGACGGAAAAGGATCATCCTGTGTACTCAGGTTATTCAATTATTTTGTGTGCGTGCTATTTTTGTGCATTCATTATTCTAAGGATTATGGAGAATTCTGGCTTTTAATGCGAGGATTGTGGGAAAATATTTACTAGGAAGGACAATATGTATCCGACATAGGAGGACAGCGCACGGACAAGGTAAGACATTTCACTGTAACAACTGCTATAAAACATTTACTAGAAAAGATAAATTAGACAACCATAAAAAAAAAACTTGCTTAGATTTATATACATGTTTGGAATGTGGACAGGAATTTAATCAAATTTTACATTTTAATAGGCATAAAAACACCGCCCATCTCCATGTTATCCATCCCAAGAAACGGAATCTTGAACGACCGGCATCGACCCTGAAAAAAACCCGTACTGTTTTGGACATTGACCCCATTGATTTTGTACAGGGCCTTTTGGCAGAAACAAATGATGAAATTTCGGACATTTTTCGTAGGAAATGGAACACCATTTGGACTCACCACATAACCAATAGGAAAATACAGGACATTTTTTATTATAGGCTAGACACAACAGATTTATCTCCCATGAACTATGAATTAAATAAAACAATCTTTGAATCTCAGAAAAATAAATTCAAAATTAATTTAAGCGACGGCTTCAATTTACGTAATAATGAAACAGGAGAACTAAGATTTTATCATCCTCCACAAAGTAATGCCCGGGTTCTTGATAGGCCACCCCTGATAGAAAATGTTGTAGATTTTGGGAATATCCTTGATGACCTTGAATAGGAAGACGTTTTGGAATGGGCTAGGAAGCAAAACCCAACTCTAAATGGATTGTCAATCAACTGACTAATGTAACTTTTTATGTAAACAAGATTAAAAATCATCCAATTGGTGGGGGTCCCTGAAAATCTTCCCAAGTATATTTTGGAAAATCAATCTGCTGTTGCCTTTGTTAATGATCAGAACCGCCATTTTGTTTATGATGACAATCTCTGGTTATTCCGGTGTTTAGCTCTCTGGAGTGGTTCTACTTACCATACTTTGAATACTACAACGCAGACCCTGTATAGTAAATACACAGATGTACCAAAAGATAACTTCCCAGGTGTGAAATTAGATGAACTCCCCAAAGTTGAAAAAGTATTTGAAGTGAATATTGAAGTATTTGAACTCTTATTGAAAGGTGATGAAGTTTTGGCTAAAATTGTACATAGGTCTAATAGCAATTTTGAGATTACCATGTATGTAATTTGTATGAGAACCATTTTAGTTACATCACTGACATTAATCAATATTGTAAATCCTTTGCTTGTCGTAAATGTAGTAAGTTTTGGAAATCGGTGAAAGCACTCCATCGCCATGGGCTCTCTTGTACTGACGATATGTCATAAGTATGTTGGTGGTATCTATCACACCCAAAAGTTACATGAATAAGGTTTTGTTATTTCTGAACACTTAAGGTCATATCCCTATAGGGCTACATTTGATTTCGAATGTTATTTTGATAAAACTTCTATCCCCACTTCAACTGATACTCTTGTCTGGGAAGCTCAACACAGACCCCTCAGTGTTAGTGTATGTAGTAATGTCCCCAGTTTTGATCATCCCAAATGTTTTATTACTGATGGTGACACACAGATATTGGTTGAAAATATGATGAATTCTGAAATGGAAATTTCTCAGAAAAGTTACTCTCTCATGCAAGAGATTCACATGGCCACTAAATTATCCCTCAGGCAAATGGTTCAAGATGCTTTGAAATAGGAAGGTACAGATGATTCTAAACCCCACCCATTTGAAAAGTTAGCTGCAGAATTTGATCATTACATGAAGGAAATGCCCGTCTTAGGTTTTAATTCTGGAAAATATGATGTGAACGTGATTAAACGAGAATTGATGGATATCTTAAAAAATATGACCCACTGTCTTTTGTTGTGAAAAAGAGTAACAACTTTTTGGTTTTGAAAACAGATCATTTGAAATTTTTGGATATTTGCAATTACTTAGCCCCTGGATTTAGTTATGATAAATTTCTCAAAGCTTTTGGGTGTTCAATTACTAAAGGATTTTTTCTCTATGAATGGATTGAATGTGTTGATAAATTGGACACTACCGAATTACTCCTCTCCATATTTCCTTTTATAGCTCTTTAAAAAATGAAAACATTTCTGAAGAAGAATATGCTTACTGCCAGCAAGTTTGGGGGAAATGAGATGAGGACATTTAGGGACTTCCTAATTTGGTACAATAATAGAGATGTCCAGCCATTCCTAGAGGCAACTGAGAAGCAATCACAATTTTACTTCGAAAGGGGGATCGATATGTTTAAGGATGGCATTAGCGTTCCAGGACTGACGCTAAAATATTTGTTTAGTACCGTCGACGAAGGTACATCCTTGGAGAACATCAACGAGAAGAACAAGGATCTACATCATCTCATCAAGGACAACATTGCAGGGGGGCCTTCTATCATAGTCAATCGTTATCACAAGAAGAATATTACCAGCATAAGAGAATTTAAGTATAGCGCAGCAGCAAAGGGGTGTGGGGGTATTGTAGGCTATAATGCCAACGCCTTGTATTTGTGGTCATTAATGCAGGAAATGCCAACAGGTTGCTACATCAGACGCAAGGAAGAGACGGGCTTTAAACCAGAGTATTCCCATAAGTATGGTATGATGGCCCATCAGTGGCTGGATTTTATGGCTACCAGGGACGGCGTCCACATCCGAAACGAATACAATGATACAGAAAAGAAGATTGGTAGACTTCAAGTGCCCGTAGATGGTTGGTGCAAAGACACCAAAACTGTTTATCAGTTTCAGGGATGTTTCTGGCATGGTCATGAATGTTACCTGAATATGAAGGACGGTACATTGGCCACACACAATGCAGTACGGGGGAAGTCCATGTCTGAGCTCAGGGAAAAATCCAAGGGAAACACCCAGTACCCGCAGAGCCTTGAGTATGATGTAATAGAAATCTGGGAATGTGAGTGGCATCAGCAGAAGAAGACCGATCCAGCCTTAAAGACCTTTCTTCGGGAAAAGTTTGGGACTTCGGTGGATGGTTCGATGACATCCAGCGAACATCTCGTGAAGATCCGCACAGGCAACAAACAACTTTGGCCTAGAGGAGTGCGACATTTCTGTACCCGACCAACTGAAGCCCTATTTTGAAGAATAACACCAATCTTCAAAAATACAAATATTTCTCGGGAAGATATCGGGCCACATATGAAGGCTTACGCTGAAGCCAACACTATGATGCGCCAACCTCGCCGTAGTCTCATTGGTAGCTACTTTGGCGAAAAATTCTTGCTGGCTACACCATTATTGCAATGGTATTTGGAGCACGGACTGGTAGTCAGTCGGATGTATCAAGTCATCCAGTACCAGCCCAAGGCGTGCTTCCAAACATTTGGTGATCAAGTATCACAGGCCAGACGGGAAGGGGACTCTGACCCAAGTAAAGCCATCTTTTAGGTAATTCGGGCTATGGGAAGACAGTCACTAATAAGGCAAAACATAGGAATGTAGAGTATTGTGATGAAGATAATGTGTCCAACCTCATCAATATCTGGTCTTTCGGAAACTGAACACCCTCACTGAAGAACTTTATGAAATTGAAATGAATAAAAGCAGAATCAAACTTGACTTGTCCCACCACATTGGTTTTTTCGTGTATCAATATGCCAAGTTACGTATGCTCCAGTTTTACTATGTTTTTTTGGATGTTTTTGTTGATTGTAGGAATTTTGAACTTTGTAAATCGGACACGGACAGCCTATACATAGCCCTTTCTGGATCTTTCCTTTTAGAGGTAGGCAGCCCAGAGAAAAAAGAATCATTCTATCGCCAAGACCATAAATGATTACCATAAGAAGCCTGTGACGCCCATATGGAAGGTTATGTAAAAACTAAATTAAGGGGAGATAACTGGATGCCATCTCAATGCTGCAGGGAGAGGAAAGCTTTTGATAAAAGAAACCCGGGTCTTTTTAAAATTGAATGGGAGGGAGGAGGGGGGGGGGGGGTATTGGATTGTGTAGCAAAACTTAATATTGTTTCAAACAAACCGAGTGGTAAAGCGATAAATAAAAGACAAAATGATTTAACAAAGGAAACATATTGAAAAGTAATCAAAGACAAACAGACAGGAACTGGAAAAAATAAAGGATTTAGACTTAATGGAAATGACATGTTCACTTACGTACAGACGGAAGACGGCTTATCTTACTTTTATCCAAAACGACTAGTGCAAGATGACGGTGTATCGACTTTACCATTGACAATTTAATTTCTTTCTCTCGAACCAGTGAATATTCTTCCACAGAAATCCAGAGGTAAGCATAATTCTTATATTCAAATTATTCCAGTCAGTATTATTTTTATAGATACAGAGATGGTTATCCAAGATGAAAATATTCTTTCTTTGTTTTTTCTCATGGGTTGGGTGAAAGTAATTACTTGTACATATTTGTAAAACAGTTTATGGAAGGAAATTTGTTCTTCAACATATATCATTCATGTTGTACACTCCTGGTGTAGACCAATGCTCAAAAATTATGTTTTGTTTACAATGTTGATCCCTGGTATCCCTTAGGTTATCTATTGGAACCGGATGACACCCAATTATATTTATTTTCACAATACTCAAAAATTTATGTTTAGTTTACAATATTGATTCCTGGTATCCCTTAGGTTACCCCTATTGGAACCGGATGATATCCAGTTATATTTATTTTCACAATACTCAAACATTTATGCTTAGTTTATAATGTTGATTCCTGGTATCCCTTCGGTTATCCCTATTGGAACCGGATGATACCCAATTATATTTAGTTAACAAAAAAATGTTTAGGTTATCCCTACCAGTGGAGTAATTCATGTTGTCAATCATCATCATCATTCTCTGTTGAACAACGAATAAATTTCTTTCTGCGTTTTTATACAAAATTTAAAAACAAACAAACAAACAAAAAAAACAAAACAAAAAAAATTTTCCTGTTGGGGGTGGTAGTGCTCTCAGGTTATTTGATCATTATCTTCTGGCCAATGATCAATAAACTTGACGTGTCCCAAGTTCAGTACAAAAGGCAGGGGGACACTTATTACAGGATATCAGATTGAAATAGAAAAGAGTACGAACTGTAGGGGGTGGATGCACTCGAGCTATTTGACTTATCTCCATTGGACAGAGGTTTGTAGCTTGACCTGTCCCAAGTCAGTATAAAATGCAGAGGGCCATATCCTACAGTTTAAGGACCAAGATTGCAGTTTGATCGCCAAACTGACCAATCAGATCGAAGTTAATCAACCAGTCAGATTAATGTATTCCTATTGTATTTCTTTTCCATTACTTTCTATACTAATTTACTAATTTTTCCAACTTTCTATGATCCTATAGGAAACAAACACAAACCCCAACCAAGAA
The DNA here is from genome assembly GCA_031216915.1 of Pictodentalium vernedei. Taxonomy (NCBI): domain Eukaryota; kingdom Metazoa; phylum Mollusca; class Scaphopoda; order Dentaliida; family Dentaliidae; genus Pictodentalium; species Pictodentalium vernedei. The sequence goes on along the minus strand of CM062297.1, from coordinate 838,120,037 downwards.
TCAAAAAGTCGATCGGAACATGTTGAACTGCGGCAATGTTTTCAAACACGTCCGTCAAAGTTATATAAGATTAGACAAAGAATGGACTTGGCATTATTCAGGTTCTAACCATTGACCAGAGAAGATGTTCCGACTTGGCAGCAAGCAGACCAATGCTAATGTCACCTAGTACCAGAGTGAACTGAAGAAACATGTTCGAAGATACTTTGAGGGTAAAGACCAGAAACTGGGATTGCACTATCTTTAGAAGAATGGAATGCTCTGAAATCCCAAATAGAAGCAGCCATCAACACCCTACAAACTGAGGATACTAAACAGGGGCCGATCAGGACTATTTAAAATACGCTCTAGCCTCGGAGCCTATTTTTTTCAATTCATGCGCCAGATTTCAATTTACGGAGTCACAATGCTGTTTGTAACACACACTACAAGTATGTAATAGCTCTCATCATTTTCATTTAGTACACTATAGCAAACATTAATCCTCACTGTGGTTTCTGAGCAAGTCTTGGCTGCCTATTCAGGCAGCCAAGACTTGATCAGAAACCACAGTGAAGATTAATGCTTGGTAATTAAGACTTGAAGTATTAACTTAAGCACTCTATAACAATGATAAATGATAATCATATATATAATACATGTAAGAGTGTCTCTCTCGATTATCCATCGAAAGAATATCAAAATATGATCTGAGAAGTTACGCACCAACTGAGAAGCCTATTTCTGAGATTAAAGAGCCAGGCCCTGATGTTTCAGAACCAAATACGCACTGGCGCATGCCCAGGTCGGTCCCTGACTAAACCTGAAGAAAATACAACAATATGATTTCAAAAAACCAATGGAACCACCTTTGAAGAAGAAGAAGATCACAGTGAGAAGAACCAAACCATTACCATTGATGGTTGATGAAATTGATAGTGAACTCAGGCAAGTTTGCTTGCAACATGAACTTTGTTTGGCATATGCTCATTATGTGGAAGAGAACATTGACGCTGTAGTGAAAGAAAAATGCTGTGGGTGTACAGTCGATCACCCAAGTCAGATTCAGCATAACGTGTGCCTCATGATGTCTCAAGACGAGAAGATTATAACATGTTTTAATGAAGCACTTGAAAGAGTTAACAAGAATGATGTCCATCTACTGTTGAATCATAATACTTCTGGAATGAATCCACCACCAGTACAGAACAGAAAGAGTATGAAGATATGTTCGAGAAACCTATCACAAATGAACAGAGATGTTGTATTATGGATTTGGTGATTGAATTCATGACCTTCAATAAACCATTCAGCCTGAAGATGTAAATAGATGTTTGTTTTTATAAAAAAAAATAAAAAAAGTATAAAAAGAAGAAAAAAGAAAAAAAATGTGGTAATGAAGCTTAAGTTATTTGATGTTTATCTTCTTGACAAATGTCAAACAAACTTGACCTGTCTCCAGCCAGTAAGTCAGAGGGCCACTAATGCAGTTTATATTTTTGGAGGGTTGTGGCCACCTCCCAAAAAGGTATAAAAGAGGAGCAGCACCCACGTTCAGTGGCAACTCCTCCCCAAAAGGTATAAAAGGGGAGCAGCACCCACGTTCAGTGGCCCTTATGGCCACCTCCCCAAAAGGTATAAAAGGGGAGTAGTACCAACATAGACCAACAAAGATGGATCCCCTAGTTGGAAGCATCCATTTACTTGTTTATTGTGTGGCCCCATAGGTTGTGGTCAATCGTCCTTTGTAAAACGAGTTATTCAAAACATTCAAGATATTATTTCACCTTTTCCAATCCACAGCATTTGGTGTTATAGTGAATTGCAACCATTATACAATACTTTATCTCAAGTAAAATTTGTAGAGGGTCTCCCTCAAGAATTAAAATCTGATAGTTTAGTCATATGGGATGAGCTGATGCTCGATGCAGATGTTTGAGTGTCTAGATTATTTACTAAAGGTAGTCATAACCGTAAGATTAGTGTGTTGTACATTGTTCAAAATGTATTCGACAAAAATAAAGTCCACAGGACTGTAGCTCTCAATAGTCATTACATCATCTTGTTTAAAAATCCTCGGATCGTTCTCAGATCACACACTTGGCAGCACAGATGTATACTGGTCATTCCAAGTTTCTGAGAGAAGTATTTGAAGATGCCACTTCGACCCCCCATATGGTTACCTTTTAATCGATCTCAAACAAGATACTCCTGAACATATGAGACTGAGAAGTCAAATTTTTCCAGGGGAAACCCAGTACGTGTACCTCCGAAAAGTATAAAAGGGGAGCAACAAGTCTGCCTCAAGTCAGAAGTATGTCTGACCATATCAAGCGCAACATCGCTCTTCTCAAGCTTCTTATTAAATCGAAACCCACACTCGTCAAATCAATACTAAAACATGCAGACAAAGAATTGATTACTTGTTTGTGTGACTGTGCCTCGAATATCTTGAAGGGTTTCAGTACCTCTGGCCAAAGCTCAGAAAATATATTTTACCAGGAACGATACACTAATTTGTCCACTTCAAAACTTGGTGAAATCCTATAATCATTCTCATCATCGTAGTATCGATATGGCCCCCATTGCCATGAAGAGGTTTGGAAAAAACTTTATGTAAAACCCATAAAACACAAGACCCCACAGTTCGAAGTGGGAGACAGAGTGAGAATCAGTAAAGTTAAGAAAACCTTTGAGAAAGGTTATTTGCCCAATTGGATCGAAGAGTTACTCACAGTAGTAGCCATTAAGAAAGGTCATCCAGTCACATATGTCTTACAAGATGATAATGGGGAAGTACTGAAGGGGTCGTTCTAAACTGAAGAGCTTCAGCGAGTTGCACATAAAACTATTTATAAAATCGAACACGTACTGAAGAAACGTGAACTGTTCGTAAAGTGGTTAGGATACCCGACTTCGTTCAATTCGTGGATCAAGCAAAGTCAGCTGACCTATAAAAGGAAGTGAACCTCTGAGGTTTCTGCAAAATAGAAGAAGGATCGAACGGATCTTGGCCTCTATTTAGAAATCATGGTAAAAATTTCACAAATAATCATTTTGTACATCATCATCATTACCAGTGTTGTTAATCTTAATCTCAAGAACACAGGCAGCAAGTTGTGGACTGCTCTCTTGAGTAGTAGCATAGGGTATTTGTTGCCTAATCCAACCATTAAGAAAAACTAATGTTTTATTTGACTCTACCAAGTAACAGTTCCATGAACGTGTTTCCTGAAAACACGTTGACTACGTACACCAATCAGTTATCACAACCAGTGAATCCCACGGGGCAATGGGAAGTAGGCCTGGCAGAGATTCAGTATCCAAATACTTGGTTCAATATTCGTGAGGAAGAAGCTTTCGTAACAGTGTTCTGGTCTTTGAAAAAGAACTATCGACTTACTCTGAAAGAAGGTCGTTATTCGGATCCCACTGATGTGATATGGGCTATCAATGGTACTAAAGAATTACTCTTGCCTCGTCACCATAAGGTAGATTTTGAATTGGATGAAGTGACTGGTAAAGTTCGTATCACGGTACGTGATGGAGTCGTGGTCACATTGAGCCCTACTCTTCAAAATGTTTTGGGATTTAATGAGTGTGTTTTTAAATCAGGAACTTACAATTCTTCACGAGTTGCTGATGTCAACGAAGGATCTTATTCACTGTACGTATACTGTGACTTGGTTCCTGACCAAGTCGGAGGAGATTCAAGAATACCCCTTCTTCGTATCGTACCTGTACGTGGAAAATATGGGAACATCATCTGCAAAACTTTTGAGAATGTGTATTATGTGCCAGTGGAACGGAAAAATTTCAGTACCGTCCGGGTGTATATAAGGGATAACATAGGAGCCATAGTACCATTCGAGTTCGGGAAAGTGACAGTGACACTTCATTTCAGAAATCGTAGATCTCTTCATTTCACATAAACATGACTTACTGTTGTAAATCCAAATTATACGAAGAATATTACACGAAACAAGCTGGAAACGGTCTACCAGATTTTTTCTGGAGCTCAAATACAGAGAGGTTATGGTTTGGGAAGCATATCGGGAGGACTGAAGAATATGGTGTTACCTTTATTGAAAACTACAGCCAGGACCGTGGGAGGACAGCTCGTGAAAAAAGGAGCGGCCTTTGCCGAAGATGTTATTGAAGGGAAAAATGTAAAAAAGGCAGCAATCAAAAGAGTCAAAGAGGCTGGTATGAGTGCTTGTAATGAAGTGGTTGGTGGTTCGAAATAACCCGACAGGAAAGGTATAAAAAGGCCCGCACCACGCAAAACCGGCAAATCGACAAAAAGAAGGAGAACTGTACAGACACAAGATATTCTCGGTGCATGATGTCTCTCATCAATGAAAAATCTTGTGAGTGTGTCAACAGCGAACTCGACTTGTTTTCCATACCATCAACACCGACAAGTGTGGAACATGGACAGTGGGTAGAACACAGGCCTCTGGCGACCATAGGAAACAGTGGCCCAACAGAATTCCACACTGCAGGATTAGGAGATGATTATTTGAATTTGGCACTGACATACTTGTATGTTAAAGCAAAGGTTGTAAATTCCAATGGGACATCAATTGCACCCGATGCCATGTGGCCCAGTCAATTTATGGATGACTTCCTTATTTAATCAAATCGATATAGGCTTGAATGAAAAAAACTGGTATCTCCTTCTAACAACACTTATCACTACAGAGCTTTCATAGACACTTTGTTGAGTTATGGACCAGCTGCAAAGAACTCACACTGACTAATGCATTATGGTACAAGGATACGGCCGGATACATGGAAGATTTGACAGAAGATTGCAAGGGATTTCTTCTTCGAAAGAAATTTATAGAGAAAAGTAAAATAGTGGACATGGCTGGGAGATTACATTTGGACATGTTTTTCCAAACTCGTTATTTGCTGAATGGAGTTAACATTCATGTTAAAATGAACAGAGTCAATGATGCTTTCGCATTGATGGCAGATGCCGAGACATACAAGATCAAAATTCTAGACGTATCCATGTTTGTACGCAAAGAGAGACTCCAATCATTCGGGAGAATGGCTCACGAGAAAGCACTAACAAAAGCGAAATACCCGATCGACCGTGTGGAAACCAAGGTCTTTTCAGTGCCAAAAGGAAATCTGAGCATTACACAAGAAAATTTATTTGTAGGCCATCTACCTAAACGCATTGTAGTGGGATGTGTAGACAACGATGCTTTCAATGGAAACTTTTCAAAGAAACCATATAATTTCAAGAACTACAACATCAATTACTTGACTTTGTACGTGGACGGACACCAGATTCCAGTCAAACCATTATAACCTCGCTTCGAACAACAAGAAGTGGCCAGATGTTATGCGACCCTGCTCCAAGGGACAGAACAAATGTACGAGAATGAAGGAAACCACATCAGCCGAGAAGAGTGCATAAATGGATACACCCTATTCGTATTCGACTTGACTCTAGACCTATCACATGGACAACACTTCGATCTGGTGAAGAGAGGAATTTTGAGACTTGAAGTCCATTTCGAAAACCCATTACCAACCACGATCAACGTACTGGTGTATGCAGAATTCCAGAACATCACAGAAGTGGATAAGAATAGACAAGTAATTTTTGATTACTCAACATGAACACGTTGCAGTTAGAGAACGCCCTTCGATCAGATAGTTATTTGAAGAGAATATGTTTGGGTGTATTTGCAAGAAACAGATTACCAAGAAGATTACCAGATCACAGACCAGTGGCTTTGATAGCCAACACGGATCCAGACAACAGAAAAGGAGAACATTTGGTGGCTCTCCTTGTGAGTCACCACAACGCAGAGTACTTTGATTCCTATGGATTACCACCACAACACAGACCATTCGAGAATTTCCTGAAGAAGAATTCCAGATATTGGAAGTATAATACAAAACGCCTCCAGGGATCACTACCAGTGTGTGGACAATACTGCCTATTTTACTTGAAACATCGCTGTCGCGGTGTACCGATAGAAACCATATCCAACATGTTTACAACTGATCTAATGGATAATGATGTGTTGGGTAATGGCGTCATTGAAGAAACCTGCCACTATATGTCGCTCTATTGAAGAAAAAACTATAAAAAGGGATGCACTTGGTGTTCAACTCATTTGTGCTTCGACAGCCAAAGAAGAATGATGTCTACAAATGTGACCGTCTTCAAATTCAATTGTTCAAAAACGACGTTGTGTTCTAGTTTACCACGAGAGATTGAGAACAAGTGACCAAAGCAGTGGATATTGCAAAGAAGAGGAGCCTTGAAATAGGAGAACCCAAACTAAAGAGAGAAAGAAAACCAAAGAAGAATGAAGATAAAAAGGATTGAAGAATGTTCACTATTCCGTCTTTGATACAGATGGCGCTGAATGATTATCAATAAAAAAACAAGAAATCCAAGAGACTTTGTAGAGACAATGAGCGTTTCATTCGAAATTGTTTTCGACATTTTTCGTGATGTTCCACTACCAGTACTGGAGCAGTTATTATGTGGAGAAGAGAAAATAAGAAAGACACCAGAACAGAGACCACCAAAATACTTCAAGTATGCATTGGAGGAAAATCGTCTCAATTGACTTTCAATTCATGTTACAAACTGAAAGTGTGAAAACCCCGAATGAACTGACAAAAGCTGGATTCTTTTATTTGGAGACAGGAGCCAGAACTCAATGTTTTCATTGTGCTATTATTGTTCGTTTCTGGGAAACAGAAAATGAGAAATATTCTCCAGACTGTTATTATATTCATAATTTACCATCTGAATTCATGGACAATGAAAAAGTTCAAGAAAAAGAAATGGCCATCAAAGAAGAAATGGACACGTCAGTTCAAGAAGAAGATTCACGGAGGACGATATGCAGTGTGTGTTTATTAGCTGAAGCCAATGTCGCGCCGCGACCATGTAACCATTTGTGCCCGAGCAAAGACTGTTGAAAACCACTGAGAAGATGTCCAATCTGCAGAAAGATTGTTTATGAATATCTGACAATCTACATAACACAGAAGATTCCATAAAAAATTGTATTTTTGTTGTTGTTGAATAAAAGAAATTAAAATGTAAAAAATGTGTTGTATCAATGAGTCCAGTAGAACAATACCAAAGGTATCTTCAAATTGTATCTTAAAAAAGGTATCCTCAAATACCGAAATGAGGCAAAGAGGGCTGGTAAATTAGACGTCATACGACAAAAAGGGAATTTCTTAGCTTAACATGTGGGTAGATCCTCACATGAGTATATGGTGGGACTTAAAGTTAGCTTCGTGGCTTTCATGTACACATATGGGCCCTACTTGTAATTTAAATAATGGTTAGAAACTACTCTTATAAACCCAAAAGGTAGAAGTGGAGGATCCCGGTTAATGACTCTTATACAAAGGAATTTGTCCTATAGCACTACGTGCTACTCTTATACAAAGGAACGAGCCTTTTATTGGAGAAAACCGTTATGGGGTAGGGATCCAAAAAAGGATTCTGGGGGAATCTGAACCAGAACATTACTCTTATTCAATCGAACGTACCCACATAGCCCATCGGTACTACTGCGCTACGTGTTACTATTAAAATTTATGGTATGGTGGTCCTAAAAAGGATTCTGAAAGAATTCGAAGTAGTACAACTTGCCGGTTTGTTTGTGGTAATTCTATGAATTAAACGAGGATTCTTGGGGGAAAATCCAAGCCAGAAAATTACTTCTATTCAAACGAACTCACCCCTGTGCCCCTCGGTATCATAGCACTACGTGCTACTATTAAAATCTATGGTATGGCGGTCCTCAAAAGGATTCTGAAAGAATTCGAAATAGTACAACTTGTTGGGTCTATTTGCATAATTCTACGAATCGGGAAATTACTATTGTACAAAGGAACATACCCTCCGAACATAGCCCAGTCCTATTATAAGCCTTCGGGTAACATAGCAACCACGTGCTACCATAGAAACGAAGGTGGCGGCCTCCAGTATACAAAATGGACGACGGAAACACGTATCACCCTAACAACACTTGCTCAGCATGCGCACTAACACCACGTATCACTATGGGGATGACGTCACAAGATGGCCGCTCACGCGGGTTACCATGACAATCAAACATGACGTCATTAGGTCACGTGACTATTACGCCACATCCTAGGCCCCCCACTAGGTCCCCCCAATGAGGGACGGCCGGGTACATCTCCTACCACTCATGTTGTTTTTCGTCCAGACGGGATTTCCGTCTGAATGAATATAAATAATTTTTATAATGCTATATTTGATGACAACATGAAAACTGGAAAAAATAAACTGAGAATTTATCGAGAGTTTAAGAACAAATATAACCTGACGTATACAAACATCCCAAGGGGCGAGAAACATATTCATTCGTTTACGTTTAAGTAACCACAAACTAATGATAGAAAAGTGGAGGCATATGTAACCGCGCATCACTGTAACTTGCCATAAGTGAACGCTTATGCGCGGTTTGCGGCTCAGATGCAGTGAAAATAGAGTGGCACTTTGTTATGGAGTGCAGTGAATATAATCTCTCAAAGAACGTACATTTTACAAATTTGAATACCAAGAGTTTGCTGAGATCGATACCTCAGAGAGATTCATATTCCTGATGAGAAACAATGTGCCACAGCTATGAGGTATCATCTGTAATATGATCCAGCAATTCTTAAAACAACGAGAACAAGTTCTGTCAATCTGACACCAAGAGGTGACATTAATAATATTACATCACATCCACTATAAGCCTTGGTATTTTCGTCTGCCATTTGGAATTAGTATTGTTTTATGTTTCTGTTTGAGTTGATTTTGTATGTACAAAGCAATCTGCCTTTGTTCTTATGTATTTGCTAAAAAAATCTTATCTTATCCTATCTTATCAACAACTAACGCGCGTTCTTGCCGAAACGAGATCGCACGTTAGATGGTATTTATTGTGGCGGAACTTCTTTTAAGATGGAAACAAAATGCCATTCAATCCATATGAGCATGCAGTACTCAGCACTGCTACCGAGATAGTTCAAAAGATTGTTGTATTACTTTGTCTTAACCTGTAGTTCGTATCACAGGTACTCGGCACAAGCTGAGAAATCGAAAGAAAAATGATATCTGATAGCAATTATTCGATGCTGACGTGCTCCCATAATGGTATAAAATATTAACAAGGTAAACAACTCGCTTTTCGAAAACGAACGATTCCAGCAGTCCCCGGAGTCAATGGGAAGGGGAAAGAATAAGCTTTACAATGGTGTACAGTACGTGGAGAGTGTATTATCATTAAATCACCCTCAGAGTGGCGATTCCACCCGAGCAATAATTGCAAATCGGTTGCAAAGCATAAACATCACAAGCAAAGTTCCAGTCAATGGATCTCCGGGTGAAACCCGGAGGTCCATTGGCTGAAACATTGCTTGTGTGTTTTGTTCATATATACAGAATTTGAAAGTGATACTTTGGGTGATAACTCCACTCCGCGAGTGATATAGTTACAATCCACTCTCCACGTACTGTATTACACGACCGTTGGGTGTTCTTGAGTTGTTCACAATAACTGGGAGAAGTCACAGAAATGGCCGAAAAACATTTAGTCGGACAAGATGCTGTTCAGTGGAAAGTGGGTTACGAGCGACAATTCTCCGATTCATTATAAAAAACTCGAGGTCCCATTGTCTATGGAGGGCAGATTCAAATATTAATCGTATACCTTCATCAATTTTTATTCTTGGCTCGACATTTTTTTCATTTCTAGTGATCACATTGATCGTTTATACGTTTTTAACCTTTCACTTGAAAACTCTTCCAGCTAACGGCGTCCATCGAAACGACAATTTCGCACAAAAAGATCCTCATTATCCCATTTGCTTGTTTTCATGCATGATTTTCTCGGCATGAATAGTAGCCAATACTTCTCTGGCATATTACTAATCAGAATAAAATATTCCCATGCTCGTTAATCTCGCAAAGACACGCACTGATAGACTGACTTCAATCGTCACGGCTTTCAAATATATTATTTCTCGGGATACGCTTGATAGCATATGCATTGGCGCGCGGTGATTTCATCTTCAGAAATGTTGCGTGCCATGTTTAGTCACCTTGAAATATTGTTATCAGACCATCCAAGACCAGATATAAAGTATGGGGAACAAGCCAGTTCAGGGAGACTTGGGTTCTGACTTTTTAGGAGGGAGACTTGGGTTCCGGCCGCTTAGGAGAGAGACTTGGGTTTCGGCCGAATAGGAGGCGCCATATCAGGGTCTCGTGCGAGTGGAATTGCTGGCCAATCCACGAAGCTCCGTTGTATGCCGCTATTGTCAGATTCGGTGGACGTAGGAGGTTATAAGCCCGAATTTAGAGAATAGATTACGAACCCAAGTGAAGACTAAGCTTAGATGTCGTTAGCGAGGATCGACTCGCACCTGTCTCAAAGTGAATGCTATTGTATTGTGGTATTAGCCCATGGGAACGCAGAGGTTGATCGCGTAGTAGCATGTTTTAGTATCAGAGTGCTGTGAATATCGACTCAAGGTCGACAGTGACAATTCTCGCAAGCTCGAAAGTGCATTTGAAGTTGTGAGTTCTGCATGAACTGTGTGTATTTCAAAAGGACAGGAACATTCAAGGAGAGTTCTATCAGATGACACATGTATAAGGTATGTGACGTAGACTTTCTAAACTAGCCAACAGAGTGGATAAACTGAGTCCAAATCAGAACTGTGTTGCCACAAAGTAACTGACATTTGCTAGTCGGGATCTCCCGGCAGTCAAAGCTACAAATACGCACAAGTGCAACAGATTGAGACTCGGTATTTTAAGCTCCTGTTGCGAGCCCGCTACAGTGACATTTTGAAAGTGTACTATAGCGGCGGTACAGGGCTATAAATAAACTGAATTTGATGAAAAACTATTAACCCCTGTGATAAATCTTCTGCCATGTTGATCAAATTGTTAAATGTGTGGAATATGGAAATTAGTTTATTTTGAATGGAAATAAAAGAATCGTTGTTACTTTAATCATTGTTTCCTTTCCGCAGCCTGAAGTGATTAGGTCACACCTAACAAAGAACGAACTTAGATTTCGAGTTCACTCCGCAGGGAAGAAAATCATAGCGCGGTCCCAACTCTGCTCTTCGAGACGAGTTTGACCTGTGTCCGGATTCCGACCCTCCTTGTTGGTTCGTGCCCCAATATTTTTAATGGCGAGGCTAAACAACCCCATGTCACCCTCCCACGCGCATACAGGTGTTTGACATGGACCTCACCATGATGAGAATGAGAGCTTAGAAAAAATATTCATTAAAAGTAAATTTGTTAAATGTTTAAATTGTTAAAATCAAAACTAGACTTCTCGGGATATGTAATTTATTGTACAGATTGCATATAAACTAAAAATGCACCCCGAACTGAAATTATATACAGTTACGCCGGACATTCTAAAACATGGAGGTCATTACCCGTTTGTTGCACGAGAAACATCCAGGTGCTAAGAATAACTTTTGACCCCGACAACTCGCTTCGACTGGCAAAACTCCCATTAGAATTGTTAAGCTATCTCCATCCAATATTCGTACTACAGTTGATAAAAACTTACAAACACCTGTAAGTGCTCACCAGGGACGTGGCTAGAGGATTCCGATTGGGGAGGAGGGGGGGGGGTAGCGAATTTTCAACCAGGGGAGGGGCCGGGAGGGGAAACCCCCTCCCGGTCCCTCCCCCTAGTTGGAAATTCACTACCGAGAAAGATTTTGAAAATGAAGCCATGAAAGGAGGCATAAAATTGATTCTAGTAACTGAAATGCCAACACATTTATCATAGAATTATCAGGGTATTATTATCTGGTATTCTTCTGGGAATTGAATATGTTCTAACCAAATGCTGAAGCTTAGAACTTTGAGCAATTTACACTGTCCTAACATTAAATCAGATCTTATGCAGGAATGATCAGTTATCGATGTTTCTGCATTTTGTAACTGTGAATGATGGAATTAACTCAGGATAAAATTTTACATGATGTGATTTTCTTGAAGTGCATTTTGAGGATTTTTTTTTATTACGATAAGTAAACGTACTGTAAAAATCTCGTACCGATTGACATAATGCATACTTATGAAGCTCGATATTTCGTACACTGTAGTTGTAAAATCGTAACGGTTAGCATTTTTGCCGATTTGAAACCGAGTTGGAATTTTGGGAAGTAAAGGAAACATCAGAATCACCAAAGAAGCTCTAAAATACAGATAGATGGAATTTCCAACTACTCATGACTTGCCCTTCGAATTTCCAACTATAGGAAATTTTGGCCAGGATTGGGGGTGACACACCCCCACACCCTCTGTCGCCACGTCCCTGGTGCTCGCAAATTGCTAGAGCAGAAATTACGTGAAAACGCTATTCCATAATTTCCAAATCCACCCCACTGGTCCACACTCCACAGACATTTTCTGACTTTTGTCAACATAACTGGGTGTAATAAGGTGTCATCAAAATTCAATGACTGATAACTTTTCTGGGGCTCGATGATTAACATTAACAATGACCATATGGCCAGTCCGCCTCTGCAGCCCTGTCACTATATCTGGTAAAATGTAACAGTATAATATATTACTATCGGCTCAATTAATAATGGACAGGTGGCCTACTCGCATTTATATGGACATGCAAGCAACGCAGAGAATGCTATAACGTCAAATGCGATGGAGGTGTGAAAAACCAGACACCCCCCCCCCCCCTCCCTATTTGCTCACAGCATTACCCCCTAAACAAAAAAAAAAAAACAAAAACAAAACATAAAACTAAAGTTATATCACAGGCTGCCAGCGGAATAATAGTATTTCCGATTTTAATCCTCATTGCCTGTAAAATGTTCAAGCTATGACGTAAATGCCCATCGAGGGTTGGAAAACATCAAAATTAAATTTCACTGCAGGAAGTCGAAATCTTACGGTATTTAGTACTTGTGGTCAAAAATAAAAAGTTTAAACAATTTTGTAAATCAGACATCAGGTACCCGAGATATGACGTAAACACATCGGGAGTACTAATCTACGGCTTTGTGTTTGCATTCTCTTTCATATTCATTCTCAATATTCGTCATTCGAAATTTTAAAACAACATAATTACAATACGCACCAGTCTTGGCCGTCAAAACAGCATTTGTCGCCCAAGCGGCGTGGGCTGCCCTCTCGGCGTTGATCCGGCTTTGTTGGATGACTTCTGGAAATTCGCTTTGCGATTCCAAAATCATCCTGTTCATGTTAGTAATGTCATCAAAAGATTTCGTCAAATCAAGTCTCGATTTATTGCGACATTTCAAAACAACCATTGCTATACTCAGACAAGCCTCCAACACGCTAAAAACTAAAGTGTCAAAAACTACACTTGAAGTGCTGTATTTAACACTTACTAAGTGCTGAACTAAGAGTTAGAATGGGTTTAACACTATGAAAGTGTCAGTTTTAACACTTTAGTTTTTAGAGTGAAGCACTAATTATAGGAATAAGCATCAGAAATTTAATCAATGAAGCATCGGGTACATATTATTTTATTATTAGGGTTTAACGACACATTAACAGCCAAGGTCATATCGTTTCGATGACAGTTTTACGGGTGGAGGAAGCCGGAGTACCCGGAGAGAACCACCGAGCAACGACGAGCAGCTGCCAGCTCCCCAATATCGTAACTCCACACTGCAGCTCAGGCAGGGTTAGACTGGTTGAAGACATGCGCACCATCGACGTGCAGTACGCCTTAGTACACGGCGTCATCGTACCCCCCATGTGGACAATCGCGGTTAAGTGCCTTGCCCAAGGACACAACGCGTGAGTCCGAATCGATCCCTCAGACGGTCACCCATCCAAGGACTAACCGGGCTCGACGTTGCTTAACTTCGGTGATCTGCGAGAACCGGTTACCGCAAGGCCACCGCGCACCCAGCACCGTGTACAACTCGATGTTTCATTAATTAAAATTATGCTCATGATGATTTTTATTACCTGGTAAATGCATGAGCGGACATTAATGCCCACGCGTGGATTTCAGGCCTGGCATTCTTAGAAATGCAGGAGGGTAAAATCGCTCCCCTCGCATGGCCCAGGGGAGCGATTAGCGCTCCTCAAGATTACAAAAGCTAAAAGTAGCAAAATGAAGCTTTACTATTAATGAATTCTGCCAAGTGGGCCTTGTACATTTTATTCGGTGTTGCTTACAAGGTCATCTCTGTGAGACGTCTACACTGTCCCTCCCACACTTCCGGGCCCAGACAAGGCCCGGAGGTGTGGGAGGAACAGTGTAGTTGACTTACAGAGGCCACTAACAATCATTATTTTCTAATGCCGGGGTGGGGGAGGGGGGGGGGCTAGTTTTCGCCCTCCTTAATTTTGTTAAGGAGAGCAGTAGGCGAGCGAATAAATCGCTCTCCTGAAAATGACAGGCCTGGGATTTCGACCAGTTCGCGGCGACCGTACTGTACCAATTACTTGCCTGATATAAAGGCCAGTACAATTTCTTGGAACTGAATAATGAGCCTATAACATCACAGGAAAGTCCAGCTTTAGTAAGCTTTATCAATTCCAGATTCTTGGCTTATTGTCATTTATTGGAAAGCTCTCTTCCACAGAACTTTCGAAGAAGAAGGTAAAGTTATTGTGATCTGTACATACAATTTACATATATGCATATTATAAATGCACATTGTTACAGACGCATCCCCTGGAGTTTAGGAAGAGAAAGTTCTATATGAAATCAGGAACAGTTGAAACTATATAAGACTGTATTGTGCACCATTTTGAAGTTATAGCGCGCAGAGTAAGTGCACTTTTTCCCCTATCAGACTGCACCATTAGCATATCTCAATTCCTGTAGAAAAACAGCGTGCCCAACTCTATGCACTTATATACTTGTTTACAAATGGATATCATTACATTTATTTATTATTATTTATTGGTGTTTATAGTCACATACTTATGCACACTGGCTAATCGTGACCGTGACAGTTTTACGGGTGGAGAAAGCCGGCGTACCCGGAGAGAAAACCGGTCGGTAGTTGCGAACTTGCGAAGTTCGCAACTGACGACCGGCCTTGATTATTACACTGACGGTTCAAAAGTTCAGAACATCAAACCTTTGAATGTACCTAAAAGAGGATCGTCTTCGTTGTTTACTTGAGGAAGGTCAACTGACTTGAACTTCATTTTTAACAACTTAAAGAGAGGGAAATGTGGCGACGGGGTCATCTATGTACGATTAATCGATTATAATCGATTATTTGCGACGATTAATCGATTCCTAAATTAAAAAGTCGTGACAGCCCTAGTATTTTCAGACCATTTCATTCTTCTGCAGTAAGGAGCGCATTAACTAATGGGCATTTTCTGTGTTAATTGTGACAGGACTTCTACTTCCAACTGTAGAAATACACATACAAACATTGTGCATATTTAAATTTTGAAACTCACGGTACCGATACGGTGATCACAAATATGGACAGAGAATTTCAACCGGGACACGATTCTGTAGAAGTTATGGATGCGGATCGAACCGAGACGCCAGTGATGGTCCGGTCCAGGGGAGAGGCAGTACAGTCCGGTCCGGTCCAACCGGGTTCATTATAAAATACCTTAAATGAAGTGAAATGTGTTAAAATCTTACTTTTGGTAATACCAAATTAAGATTTTAACACATTTGCTTTATTTAAGATATTTTATAATGATTTAATTCGTATACGCGTTTGTGTTAAAGAAAGCACCAAGTTACTGCCATCTGGCGGGCAAGCTTGGTAACTCTGGGCATGTTATATAATACATTGTATGCCCATTTGGGAAATGTGTAGTGTATTTTGAAATATTTTCTCATATCCATCATTATAGAGAAGTTAGAAAGCGAATAAACGTGCTTACAGCTTGTGACTGTGACTCATTGTGGAGTCTGTAGTTCACGTTTCCCGCTCTCCTGCACATGCTATATATCATACAGGGCTCAAAATAAGCGGTGTCGCGTCGCTTTTTGCTATGCAAAACTTGCAAAAAGCTACACGATGTTAAATTATGTATAGCTTTTGCGATACAAGATAATCAACTGCAGCATATTACATTCCAGGCATAACCCAGATTAACTCTCCATCAAGCATCATTAGCAACTTCATATGTAAGTTGAGTTCTGTTGGTTTAAATACTTCCTGTTTTTACAACATTTTGCATAAAATGTCCATTAAAAATAACTACAAGCCCATCAAATTAAAAATCCCAACTTCCATTTTGAGAACTTTATTAAACAACCAAGACGCCATTTATAACAGTATACAAGTCCATGCAACCCTTAAAGGCAGTTCAGTTAAAAAAACATAGTAAACGTTTCATGTGTTGCAGATCATTTGGAAATGCCCAGAAATGGATGGAAACTATTCTATCTACTTAGAAGAATTCAATATAAAACAGCATAACATAACTCTCGTATACAAAAATAGCTATGTAATTTTTACAAAATGCTTTTCATTTTATGGAAATGCGTAGCATTTTGCTACGCAAAGAAAAACAGTTTTTTTGAGCACTAATATCATATAGCATGTGGAGGATAGCAGAAACGTGAACTACAGACTAAATGTTATTAGTGCTGAAAGGCTTGGAGCATTTGCGCTATCTATCTTTAAGTTCTTCGGCCAATCAAAAACTTTATATCATATAGTATATGATTGGGTTAAGAACTTAACGACAGTTAGTGCAAATACTCAAAGTCTTTCAGCACAAAAACGTTTTTTTTTTCTTGGCATTGGCACCCGACATATTCCAGATAGATTGGTCAGTTTCCAACATGCAGGTATGTGTACCGGTATTCGGTATTGGATGTAGTGATTTGGTGTTAAATATTGCTAACTACAAGCTATATCGCGATTTGCAACCTGTCTTCAGTACATTGAAATGTTTATGAGCCTATGAGGGTTCGTTGACAACTTGACATGGTAATTCCTAATTCGCTATCTTGTTTGACATCAGTCATTGTCACTAGCAATATGCAAACCATTACCCATTGGAATTACGAAACCACTTATACAACTACCATATTCTCGACATTTTTGCCTATATCTGACGCATTGGGTATTACCCAAATTACCCAGTATGCCAGATATAGGCCCAAATGTCGAGAACATGGTAATTGTATAAAGAAGCGGTTTCGTAATTTCATTCATTGGCATTTCAGAGATCAAAGTTTAAAGGGGATATTTCTCTTAGACGCTTATTCGTTTCATCAAGGGTCGTTGTTTTTGTACTGGATGCAAGCTGTCAAGTAAGAGAAGATGACTGTATGAAACGCGTTTTAGAAAATGTCCCGCTAAACATCTAACCTCTAAAGCGGTAATGTCTGACTTTATAAAACGGCTTATTGTAATGGATAATGTATATTGTAGACTACGTCGTCGCTTGCCCATTTGCCCCAACCAGAATAAAACTATAACTATCGCCTCATATTTGTGTAATCTGCAATGCATAATTATTGTAAACTGGTCACTTACCAATTATAAATAGAAAAATAATCCCAGAAGACTTGCAATTGTTAACTTGTTGCATCATGTTGATTGTCACACGGGAGTCACATAAACAGTAAACACAATACACATGTATTCCTTGTCAGTCAGGCATTTCATAGGTTTTCAAATCCTTCTTGGTCGAGACGCTTGCAATTCCCGCAGTTGCACAATCTACGCATCCATGGATATTGAGAAAGGTGGCGCTTCCCAACAATGTTAGACAAACCTGATAACTTAGCTATTGTATCGGGTAATAGACGATCTCGTATTGAAGTAATAATGTCTCATGTAACACTGAACAAACACTCACTTGGCACACTAGTAGCAACTACGCACATCAACTTTTTCACCAATTCAGACATGTATGGAAGCGTATTTTTATGTAACTTCCACCAATCAAGTAGTTTAGTATTTATCCCAGCGCACGGTAGGGCATTGTACCCACTTATTTCTGTCATTGCGATGTCTGAATTGCTCGAATTACGTGACACGTGTGCTCCAAGCATGGTGCCAAGTAGACGGCCAAGCCCTTTCTCTTCGCGTGGTGTCGGTGCTGTCGGATCCCCAACACCTGGCACCACAGAATAAGTTCTACAAGTATCTGATGCCTGCGCTTCTATACACCCGATTAACCCCGTAAGTTCTGATATCACCTTTGCTTCAATAGTCGATCTCGCCTCCAACTTGTGACCGAAAGCCGGTCTATGGCTTCAGTTACTTCCCTCACATTAAATCCATCTTGTACAGCTAAGTTCAAAACATGACCGAGGCATGGAAATCATTCAACATGTAAGAAGTCTCTGCAACATTTGATGTTCGAAGAGACATTGCCGCATGTTGCCGCTATTAACTTGTCTCTTGGCAGCTTCCATGTGTCCAACATTTAGAGAACTTTGTCAGCGATACTTTCCCCTGAGTGTTCACCGGGAAAAGATACAGCTCCAAGTCTAACACTCTCTAATTCCCATGAATTTGAAATGAAATGTACAGTCAAACTGATATAGGAATGCATTGCCTTAAATGTCCATATATCAAAAGTGGCACAGAAGTTTGTGATGTATTTTTCAAATAGTTTTTGAACTGTAGCTTTCCTATCGTCGTATAGTTTTGTGATCTCATTGTCCATTGTGTCTCTCGAAGGAACTATGAATCTTGGATTTAATGTGTAAGAGTACTGTAGAAATCCAGGGCCATTCACTATAGAAACAGGCAGAATATCTGAACATATCATCTCAGCGAGATTCCGTTTACATTGCGCCTATCGAAGACTATCTTTCTTGTAGTATTCTTCTGACCCGCACTCGGATTCACCGACTGCAATTCCTTGTGGAAGAGGGATAGATTCGGATAATGATGCAGTTGAGGACGTCTTTTTTTTACATTGTACGTGTGTCTTTTGGCTGGTGGTTCAATCCCTGTATCGAAAATGTCCTTATGGTGCCTCTTAAAATATTTTTATAAGTTGGACTGGCCACCACCACCTTTCTTTATTTTTCCTCACACTTGACACATCGGAAAACACTAGCTGCACCATTCTTTTCTGAATACAGATACCCATATACCGGGAAAGAATATTTTACCATTTTACCATGTGCGAGTCCCGTAGTGTCCTGTGTTTTGGTATCGTTCCTGTACTTGTCGCTGTATTAGAATTCTACCTCCCATTCCGACCTAAGGATAACATTTTTTTCATCGTCATTTTTTGGATTTAATAATCACACAGGCGAAATGCCATTATCAAAGTGTCAATCACTTCCAGCCAACACTGCTAGTGCTTCGAAAGAAGCGTGTGTTGCGTCTACCTCTGAAGCACAGAATGCCATTCTGGACACTATATTTAAAGGCATGAACAGTCTTTGTCGGGAAAAGGCCGAAAGGGCCGAGAGCACTGTGAATCGGAAAACTGAGAAAGGCAGCAAGACAAAGAACACCAACTCGCGAAAGGCGAACGGTGATAACTCGCGAAATGCGAATAGTGAACCGGTAACGGACATTGTGCAGGGCACGCGCGCATCTGTTTCGTGTGCGCACGCAGACCAGGAAATGAATCAAAATAAAAATAATGACCTGGATTTAATTAAAACTCAACTTTCAAAGCCTCTTGAAACTGTGGGGCGATTGGCACCGGTGGTGCAAGAACTAAAGGGTGCCTATGACAACTATAATATCATTGAAGCAGAGGGACAGTCGTCAAATCTTGATAAAGGGGACGACTTAGAACCGGAAGTGGACGTAACTGCCCCGGTGGAGACTTGTCTACAGACAACAACATTTTCGCAATTCTGGAAAAGTCTGTGCACAAGGATGGGACGACCGACGTTAACATTAACCCTCAGCTGGCGAAGCTTACAACGCAGCTACTGGAGCATGGGATGGATAAAGACACCAAAAACAAACCGCCTTTGATCACATTCTGAGACCGGAAAATTGCCCGAGACTGGATGTTGTCAAAGTAAATCCGGAAATTTTCAACTCTGTGTCAAAATCTACCACAACACAGGACATTCTTCTACAAAAAATTCAGAGGTCACTTTTGAAGGGCACCACCATAGCTATCAACCTGCTAAATGCTTTTGTTGAAGGTGAAGAAGGGAGGGGTGAAACACCTGACCCCCATGAAATTATGAGGAGCCTATCAGATGCGGTTGGGCTCTTAGCCGACTCAAGCCATCACTTGGATGTAAAGAGAAAAATGCTGTTCAAGCCAGAACTTAGTGACGAATATAAATCCCTTTGCAATGAACGGGATCCTATTGGCACACAACGGTTTGGGGATGATTTGGCACAAACTGTTAAAGACCTATCTGAAACGAAGCGGCTCACCACCAAGGCTACTAAGCCAAGAACAGTGGCCAGACATCAGCCCTATCAACCCCGTATGGGCACATCTGGACAGCGCAAATTTCCTTTTTAGGCCAGCGAACAGGGCACCGCCATCAATACCCATACTCCAAGAACAACACAACAGCTGGATTCCAGAACAAGGGCATGAATGCATACAAAAACGACCGCAAGAAACAGTAACAAATAGCACGACTGGCAGTAGTAACCCTGTATATAGCACAAATTTAAATACTTTTATAGCTGGAAATATTAAGTTTAAGTATAATATGTGGCAATCTTTAAGTAGTGATCCATGGCTTCTTTCCCTTGTAAAAGGCTGTACATTTGATCTAGATGAACAGCCTTTTCCGCCCGTTGAACCTAAAGAGATTCGGTTTCAAGCTCATGAGAAATCAGCCATTCAAGCTCAGATACATGATTTTGCAGATAAAGGAATCATTAAAATGTATAAAGGAAGATGGAGATTTTGTATCTAATAATTTTCTCCGTCTTAAGAAATCCGGATCTTTTCGGCTAATTTTGAATTTGAAAAATTTCAACAAATTTCTAAAATATCAGCATTTTAAAAGGGATACATTGCAGTCTTGCATAGAATTGATGAGACCGAATTGCTTTATGGCATCAGTTGACCTAACGGATGCATATTATTCAGTACCGGTGCACAAAAGCTATAGACAATATTTAAAGTTGATGTATCATTCAACTTTCTATCAATTTACTGTCCTTCCGAATGGCCCGGCATGTGCACCTAGGGCGTTTACAAAATTGTTAAAACCTGTATTTGCAAAATTGAGGGCACAAGGTTTTCTTTCGAGTGGTTATCTGGATGATTTCTTTTTGACAGCGACAGAACGTAGTGATTGTAAGCTTAATGTAGATGGCACTTGTGACCTGCTTCAGAAGCTTGGGTTCTATATTTCATATGAACAATCTATTACAATACCCACACAGGTAATAGAACATTTGGGGTTTATACTCGATTCTACGAACATGACAGTTTCTATCAGTGCAGAAAAGAATGAGAAATTAACAACTTTAGGGTGGAGCATTTTGGCCCTTTCTGCACCTTCCATTCGCCACATAGCCAAACTCATTGGACTAATGGTCTCTTATTGTCCATGAGTCGAATATGGAGCTTTACATTATCGATACTTGGAAATTGAGAAAAATGAAGCACTTGTGCAGGCTAATGGTAATTTTGATGCTACATGTACACTGTCTGAGGATGCCAAATGCGATATTACCCGGTGATTAACACATGCTTTTCCAAAGCCCCTGGCACATTTCTCATGGGAATCCACAAATAATAATCCAAACAGACGCATCTGGCTCGGGCTGGGGTGTTGTTTGGAAAGATAGGACTGCAGGGGGCAGATGGAAACTAGAGGAAGAAAAATCTCATATTAATTATTTAGAATTGAAAGCAGCATACTTTGGTTTTCAGGCCCTTTGTCATGAAATTTCTGATTCACATATACAACTTTAGATGGATAATGTCACAGCCGTAGCTTATATCAATAACATGGGAGGGACCCACTCATGTACCTGTAATTTTATGGCTAGAAAAATCTGGAACTGGTGTGTTCCCAAGAAAATTTGGTTGTCGGCAACGCATATTGCTGATGAAAGTAATGTGGAAGCTGACAGATTAAGCCGTTTAACAAACAGTAGAACGGAATGGAAACTGGAGCCAAAAATATTTTCAGAGATCGTTAAGAAATGGGGCTTACCAAATATCGATATGTTTGCATCACGATTGAATTTCCAATTTGAACCATATGTTTCGTGGCAACCAGATCGAGGTGCTCTAGCTGTAAATGCCTTTACTTTAAACTGGGCTAATAAATTTCTATATCTTTTTCCTCCATTTAGCCTTATCCCATAACCGCTCACAAAAGTAACGAACGACCAGAGCAAAGCGATTCTTATCGTACCTTTTTGGGAAACACAAGTTTGGTTTCCAGTGTTGATATCACTGCTAATAGATCTGCCAGTTTTGCTGCCCAAGAAAAACAATTTGAAGCTGCCATTCGACCAAGCAGCGAAACATCCACTCGAGGGAAAAATGATCTTGATGGCCTGTCTCTTATCAGGGAGAACATCCGACAGACAGAAATTTCATCAGCAGCTCAAGATATCGTCTTGTCATCATGGAGAAAAAGTTCAATTTCGCAATACAAAGTGTATCTGGATAAATGGATCAGATTTTCCAAACAACAAAATTTCAGTACCATGTCTCCGACTGTGAACAACATCATTGAAATCCTAACACATCTTTTCCAAAGTGAATTACATTACAGTGCTATCAACACTGCATGCTCTGCCTTATCGCAATTTGTAAAATTTTCTGACTCGGAGTTTGTTGTGGGAGAACATCCGTTAATACGGCGATTTCTCAGAGGCACTTTTGTGAAAAGGACTGTTTTAGCTAGATATAAATATATCTGGGATGTAGATATTTTACTAACCTACTTGAAAAAATTGTCACCAGCAAAATGTTTACGTTTGAAACAATTGACTCTCAAAATAGTGGTCTTATGCATGCTGGTTACTGTACAGAGATGTCAAACTATTACTTTTAAGAATTGTGACTACATGGTACGGGGAAAGAGCTCTTATACATTTCACATCCATGACTTGATAAAACAATCAGCTCCAGGAAGAGTGCAACCTTCGTTAAAACTGCAATCTTTCCCAGCGGATAGACGCTTGTGTGTGGTCACATATTTAGATGCTTATATTAAACGAACTCAACCTTTTCGTAAAGACAAGAGACTTTTTTATTAGTTTTTGCAAACCATGTCAGTGGGTTTCAAAAGACACTGTAGCACGCTGGATCCGAACCGTTATGCTTAAGGCAGGCATAGATACTACAGTGTTCAAACTGCATAGTTTGCGTGCTGCTTCCACCAGTATAGCCTTGCACGGGAAATGTGACATCAACACCATCATGGCATCAGCAGGATGGTCAAATTCTTCAACATTTGCAAAGTTTTACTGCAAACCAATACAGAAATCAAAAGGATTCGCTGACTATGTGTTGGCAGTAAAGTAGAGAGGTATGTGAATTATGTTTACTTTAGACCATATACATATAAGAGTAACATGTTTGATCAGACTCTAAGTTCGGTCTTGTGGGCTTTGAAGTCTCGCGTAGCCTCCTTAGGTCGGAATGGGAGGTAGAATTCAAAAAATAAACGAGACTTACCTATAAGGTGAGTTTTGATTGTAATTCTACCGACTCATGTAGACTAAGGAGGCTAAGCGTTCGCCCACGTTCTTTGACAAAAACGTTTACCCAACCCATCGATAGTGACCACAAGACCTCACGCGGCGGATAGGACGTCCGTGCGCATGCGCTTATCTCGCTTAGCCTCCTTAGTCTACATGAGTCGGTAGAATTACAGTCAAAACTCACCTTACAGGTAAGTCTCGTTTAATTTTTGAATTACTGGGCGATTCACTAATTTCACTAGATTGAGTATCATTCGAACCTCCAGAAGGCTCCATTATTATTTTAAATTTTAACAACTGGTTATGCTATATTTTAAAGAAACGACCCGTATGTAGAGTTACAAAATTACAAATGATTTAATTGAAACCATCTGGCATCTGCCAACGGCCCAATACTCAAGTCAGTGAACGTTGGCTATGTCACATCGTCGTGATTGAAGATTGTTAATTTGTTACTAAACCATGCGCGTTCCATTCAGGACATTCTCTGAAGTCAGTGGAATCAAAAGACAGAGGTACAGTACGTGGAGAGTGGATTGTTACTAAATCACCCGCGGAGTGGAGTTATCACGCAAGCTATAACTTTCAAATTTTGTATATATCGACAAAAAACACAAGCAATGTTTCAGCCAATGGACCTCCGGGTTTAACCCGGAGGTCCATTGGCTGAAACTTTGCTGGTGCTGGTTATGCTTTGCAACTAATTTGCAATTATTGCTCGGGTGGAATCTCCACTCTGCGGGTGATTTAGTGATAATACACTCTCCACGTACTGTAGTACTCGGTAGTCACTCTCGTTTGATATCACCGACATCAAATAATGTATCTGACGAGCTGTTATGGGATCTCGCATCAGATGACCAGGCATTTGCGACAAAGTGTATTTTGTCTATTGACTGGTGATTGGAGCTTCGGATTTCCGTACCAGATAACCCCAGTACTAAAGCAGCCTGACATACACCTATGTATTAAAGTCTGCGAACCGGTCCAGTACCGGACCGCCATGTGTGGACTGGTCCAATGACGGCGGTCTGGCCCGGAACCGCGCACCGTATCGGTTTTTTGCGGTGCGGTCCGCATCCTTAGTAGAAATTATCTTTCAGCATTTCCTCCCACGGCACGGAGATTGCACTATAGCCGGGCCATCTGTAGAGTGTTGCGAAAAAATCACCATACTCTTATTGAATGTATTAAACAAATTTATGTTTTAAATGTAAGGTATAATTAGTTGGCTTTCAATCGAACGTTGTTCACTGCGAGGCGCAAGCGTTCCGACGTTCAATAATAAACCATTGTTTTATTTGAGCCACAGGCCGCCTATGTGACTCACACCTCACGTAGCGACCACGGTGGGCTACTAATTATCTGTAGAAAGTTTAACTGGGCTCCCACAGCTAAGAATTGCATCAGCATGTTTAATCTGCCATAAGCAAATCAATTTCCTTGTTTACCACTTCGTAATATTCTTTGCTAATTTGCAGTATTCGTAAAATTGTATGGTACAATGAAATCATTTGTTAACCCTTTACCCAACGTAACGGCCAAAACCGGTCATCGCGATTCACAAAAGTCGTCAATTAATTTTCATTATATTTTTCATTTCTGTGTCTCAAAAACATAGGTTATGACCCCTCCTTGGAACGAGCTCGTTCCAATGAGAGGTCATAACCTATGTTTTAGAGACGAAAAATAAAAAAAAATAATTTTTCAAGAATATTGTTTGCAAGTGTCGTCTGCTTTTCATGGCAAAGGGTTAAATATTATGAATATCAATGATAATTCAAATGTTTAAAAGTAACTTCGAAGCACAAGTTACTGACCACGTTATACGACTCTCGTAGCCTTGATTTATCATCTTTCATGTTATTGTTATTCTTGGAGATGTTTGCTGGATGTTAATATACCAATAATATGATTTTGGAGGGCGTTACGGTTTATTAACGGCCCGACAGGAATGATTAACAGCCAGAGTGTCCATTAACAGCCCGAGACGAAGTCGAGGGCTGTTAACGGCCCGAAGGCTGTTAATCATTCCTGGAGGACCGTTAATAAACAGGGACGCCCAACAAAATCTTGTTATTATTATAATTACCACTTCTAAAATGGTTAAATCCAAAGGTTCTTCATCAAGTTCACTTGATTGTGACATCCCGAGCTTTCGCAGTGACAATTAACCAAAACACATGTGTCGTCTGTTTCAAGATAAACAAAACGTCACGCGGTCAATCACATGATAGCTTAATTTAAATATTTTTGTTTGCCACGAAAAATTGGCAAAAACCTACCGTAATGAATTAATTACACTCACCTTGACAATTCGAATGCTTCATTTCAAGTGTTTTTTTTTAACATTCATTGCAGTTAAGCGCGTTTCATCATCTCGGAACCAGTGGCGCGTTTGGCATGACGGATTACATAAACTGTAACCGGAGCCGGGTCTGTTAACGAAACATTCAGCCGGAAGCGGGCCATTAACCACGTTAACACACAACTTCCGGTTTGAGTCTGTGCATTATGCACTTTTACCGTAAAGGTAAAATTGTGTTAATATACTAGAGAACGCACGCCAAAGTGGTAATAATAAATAGTATATGTGTCTTATATCATTTGGACATTATTTGATACCGTAGCGTTTAATACGACGACCCCCTTGGTCACAACACTCTAGAAAATCACCGGTCCAAAAATGATATGCGAGAAAATTGCATTGCGGATTCTATAATAATTTGATTGCGCCCCCCTCTCCCCCACCCTCGCTCACTCCCCCCTCCTACACACACACAAAGTAAATTAATATTATATTGAAATAAAAGAATTATTGGTTATAAAGAAACAAATAAATAAAGGAATGGGGGAAATAAATCAAATTAATCGAAAAAGGCGTTAAATGAAAACACTACAATAAAAATTGTGGGTTTTGCCTATCTTTCTGACTTGACCATTTTGACCATAAAGGGTTGTGTCCTGAGAGTTTGGGCCTGTGGTGGGTTTTGTCCTACAATCTATAAGTTCTATGTAATTACTTGTGGTATCTATTTCAGTATGTGGTTCTATATAGTTCTATGCATAATGTTTTCCTATAGTACGTGGAGAGTGTATTATCACTAAATCACCAAGAGAGTGAAGATTCCACCCAAGCAATAATTGTAAATTTGTTGCAAAGCATAACAAGCACGAGCAAAGTTCCAGCCAATGGACCTCCGGGTTAAACCCGGAGGTCCATTGGCTGAAACATTGCTTGTGTTTTTTCGGCCATATGGACAACATTTGAAAGTGAAACTTTGGGTGACAACTCCACTCCACGAGTGATTTAGTTACAATCCATTCTCCACATACTGTATGTGGTAATTAGACGCACCGGAAACTTTATTCAAATATCGGCATATGTGGAGAGCGAATAATATAGCAATAAACATACAATACCTTTTTTCTCCAATATCTCGCTGACAAATACTCCATGCCTAACATTCCCATAATTACAGACAACCACCACCTGCCTTTCTTTCAACAAAAAGTGCGACCAACTCCATGACGTGATATTTGCTTTTTGGTTCATTTTCAAACATTATTGCGTGTTTTTATGCGCCCACTATATTTATTTCAGATTCTTCGATTTCTCGTTGATTCAAGAAGTATTTTTGAAGATTATTTCCAGGGGAATTAAATCAGAGCAATTTAAAATGTGCTCAATTTAAAATGAAGAACGCACTGGACCTGGGAGAGGAAATGTTGGTCTCAGGGGTAATTCTGAAACGAGCCCCCTTTCGAAACTGTCGGGATGCTGATGCAGATGCCGAAGTTTTGAAGTTGAGAATTGTTGAAGTGATAACATCGAGTCTGGTGCATATGTATGTAGATAACAGTCTATTAACCCTGTACCCAAGGTAGCGACCAAAACAGGCCAGCGCTATTCACAAAAACATTACCATTCGATTTTCATTATTTTTTCATTTTTGTTGCTTCAAAAACATAGCATATGACCCCTCATTGGAACAAGCTCAACAAGCTCGTTCCAATGAGGGGGTCATACGCTATGTTTCTTGACGCCAAAAAAAAGAAAAAAGAAAAAAAAGATATTCAATAATTTTGCTTTTCGATTTAAGTAAAGGGTTAACAGATTGAGCATCTCCACGGGGCACTCCAATTCCTTCTTTACATGACAGCCAACTAGTAGTTCAAGACGACGATCATCTTATCATGCTGATTCTCGCTCGGGGATCGGGGGAGGGGCAGGCTTGGCACAGGAGTCAGAACTTTGGGGCACTCAGGCCTGAAGCAAGAATCCTGGACTCCAGAGCCAATCCCGGGCCTCCAGTGTTCCTGGCCATAGGGTTACTACCCAACCCTCTCCTCGGCCCGGAGAACGCATACCACATGATGGACAATCTGCAAGAATCTTGCAGACTGAACAACCTGTGGCAGGGTTGTATCCGATGTCAAACTACAAGCAGTGTTATATCCCCTCGCAAGCGTTGGCTCCAGCGGATATCCGATGCGCCAAGCGTCGGAGGGAAGACAACACTACTTGGAGTTTGATCCGATGTTTCGAGCGTAGCGAGTTCGGGCAACACTCTGCTTGGAGTTTGGTTGAAACAACTGTCGCAACATGAAAAAATATCTGCAACCACTTTGAAGTTTTTCCTCAACATTACAAGCTATCTTTACGTTTATTATTTCTAATTTATTTTCAAAGGAAACGTATGAACTCACCCGTATGTGTTCCAACTGCCATCAGAATTTAAATTTACCACCCATGCAGTGCGATCAGGGTCTGTCAGTAAACTTCTACGCCGGGTCAAAAGATCGATCATTTCTTTCCGCGATGCTCCTATTGTGTCATCAATCTTTTACGTGGATAAAACACTTAAAAATAATTTGAATTAACTGCCTACAGAAAACTGCCTTCAATCTGCCAAAAATCAAAAGGAGTAGTCCTGGTCCAGCAGGAACTTGAGAACTGACCAACCGGCAGATATATCATCGCCTGAGTGCTAGAATGTTCTATGTTCCACAGGGGACATAGAACATTCTAGCACTCAGACGACGATATGTTTAGTACTGAAATGGTTAACCGGATAATCGGTTTGAAACCAGTTAGCTACCTAACCGATTAGAAAAAACGTCAACCGGTTATCCGAAATATCGATAGTGATCATCGCCTTTCCACGTTTAAAACGTAGCGAATCTGCCGTTTCTCCTTTATGGAAGATTGCACATCGAAGCCACGTGGAGTGTATTGAGAAATAATCGACTTTGGCGTTCAAGACTTCGTTAATGCTCGGCAGTTTCCGTAAGTAATGAGTAATCGCAGAAACTATTCCGTAGTGTGTATACAAACGAACGTTGTCGAGTACTCGACAACGTTCGTTTGTATACACACTACGGAATATTTTGAGAATACTGCTTTCCAATTCCTACAGTTTTGATCCCATATTCGGTGAAATAATGGCCACAGATAACCGGACGTTATCCGGTTATAGCTCTCGGTTAGTCGGTTACGAAAATGAGCCAACCGTTTCAGCCCTAGATATGTTGTTCACTTGCTTCTTTGATATACCTTTTTAGCAAGTAAGAATTTTGGATTGAGTCCACCCGACAAGTGAGAGAGAATCAAATGTCTCTGTACGTACCACAGAAAATATACACACCTGGAACTTAATTAACTCTTAGAAGCCGGGAGTCGAGTTTTCTTGCCTGTGATGTAATACGGCAGGTAATCTGGCTGTGACGGTTCGGCTATCTTTGGGCTGGTGGAGAATTAAACACTGAGCAGGTGCTTCTAGTCAAGTGTCACCTGCCTGAATAGGCAGGCGACACTTGATTAGAAGCACCTGCTTCACTGTAAGTTTTTCGCGGCATGTCATGTTCAATAAATTCATTCTGATTCCCCGGCTTCGAAGAGTTAAGCACCCACTGTTTTTTTCGCAGTGGTGTTAATGGACACTGTTGTTAGTTTCATGTGAACTTTCAGATAGCCAAAAGTGATTGTTTGCGGAAAGAATGGTCTATTGACAAATGAAATACAACACAATGATGAAAATATGCAGTATTTTAATGGCGCTAATTACACATATCTGTCACTAATGTTTTTGATGGAAAAATGTTCTCTCGACAAGTATGGTGTTGGAACGGTCCATGATGAAGCAATGCCGGTAATTACTAACAAAAAATATAACTCGTGATCTTCTGAACACAATAGCAGTGTCTGACGTCAGTAGCGAGTGTATCCAGCACGTGCCCGGATGACAGCCTGAACCCTCCTCCTAATGCTTCCAGTGAACCTTCTGATACGGTCCAGATGCAACTGCTGCCACTCCTCATGTAATGCGGCTTCCAAAACGGCCAAATTCTGTACAGGCGGATCCCTTGCTTGCACACGACATCCAAAAAAAGTCCCAGAAGCGTTCTAGGGAATTCAAATCGGGGCTCTCTTCAGGCCATGGTAGTGTTGTAATAGCGTTGTTCTGAAGGAAAGTTCTCACAGCATGGGAACAATGTGGCCTTGCATTGCCGTCCATGAATACAGGGCGAGTAGCCAACGGATGGTTGTCAAAATTAGGCACGACAACCGGATTGAGAATGTCCCAGATGTACTGATGACCACTGAGATTCCCACGTACAGTCACCACATCAAGTTTACAATCACGAGAGAGGAATCCCTAGATCATTACTGATCCTCCACCATAAGGAACAGTAGGTCAATGTTCCTGGACACGTAACCAGTATTTCTATGCCTCCACGCTCTCATGCGACCATCTGTGACGTGAAGCAGGAACCTACTCTCGTCTGCCAATGGACTCTCCTCCGTGTCCTGAGATTCCAATGTTGTCGTGCCATACACCACTCCAAATGTCGTTTTTGGTGCTGATTGGACAGTGGTGGACGCTTGATGACCCTCTGGACCTCATACCCAGTGCTTTGGGACGGTTTCGGACAGTTCTGTTGAACAAATGCCTGTTGGGGTGCCAAAGGCGTTTCAAAACCCCTACTTGCGGCTCCTGCCGCTTATGTCCACGCACCCACCCGGTCAGATAAACATTCTTTTCTATTGGCCGATTGTTGGAAATACCCAACCGCTCCCCCCACCCCCCGCCCCCCACACACACACCTGTTGGGGAGATGAGGCCTCCCTGTGCCGAAGAAATCTTGGCGCCATCCCTGTTCTGAACGACACTTTCAACAATCCATGGGGCCAATTCTATAAAACTTTTATAACTATTTTCTAAAATTGTTTTTTCTAATTATAAACTTTTAATTTGGTTATTTATTTATTTACTTGTTTATTGGGGTTTAACGACACTTTCGACAGCCAGAGTCACCTCGTGTCGGACA
Organism: Pictodentalium vernedei; assembly: GCA_031216915.1. Taxonomy (NCBI): domain Eukaryota; kingdom Metazoa; phylum Mollusca; class Scaphopoda; order Dentaliida; family Dentaliidae; genus Pictodentalium; species Pictodentalium vernedei. The sequence goes on along the minus strand of CM062297.1, from coordinate 838,089,110 downwards.
GTTTTACGGGTGGAAGAAGCCGGAGTACCCGGAGAGAACCACCGAGCCACGACGAGCACCTATCAGGTTCCTCAACATACTATCTCCACACAAGCAGGATTATCATTGGTTGAAGATAAGTGTTCCATCGACGTGCAGTACGCCTTAGTACACAACACCACCGTGCCCCACGTTGGCAATGGGGGTGAAGTGTCTTGCCCAATGACACAACGCGGTTGCCACAGGTGGGATTCGAACCGAGCACCTCTCGGCTAAGGCTTGCAGCCTGCACCTCTACCTACTGAGTCACCGCGCCATTTAATTGGGTTAAAATGAACCATTAGTATTTTCAAAGATATCTTTCAAAATGCTAATGATTCATTTTAGTCAGTTATATTAATAGGTTGGTGTTGGTGGTTAACGTCACATATTTATGCACCGTGGCTTATCGTGACACAACATGGAGATGAAGTCAAGTTTAGTCAATCGTTGATCAACATGTTGCCCATTTTAGAGGACTTTCACCCCAAGCATTGGTGACTGGGTCCTATTTTACTAGTAAAGCGGAACTGGTTTACCACAGTAAACAAGTACTGCTTACTTCCCGGGGTTCCCACGGGGAATATTAATAGGTAGAAAATACAATTCTAGAAATACAGTTGTAAAAGGTGTATAGTATTGGCTCCAGGGTCACATCGTGTCCAACTTACTAAACCCACACAAGCAGAGTTCGCAGTGGTTGAAGGCAAGTGCACCATCGACGTGCAGCATGTCTAGGTACACAGCGCCACCATTTCCACACATGGGCAATTGGGATAAAGTGTCTTGCCCAAAAGCACAGCGTACCGTCGACTTTTCAGTCTAAAGTCCAATGCTCCAACCATCGAGAAACCGCGTAATAAGCAGCTGACAAGGCCTCTCTTTCAAAATCTTTATTTCAGCACAACAACGGTGTCATTAGAAACGAAGATCATAACAAAACTCCACCCGTCGGTCACAAATCGAGTCCTTCTCACTGGATAAGTTTACAACATACTCCGAGTGAAATATTTATAATTTATTACCGTTGTTCAAACGTAATTATAGAGCACTGCAGACATAACACTTGGAAATACAATTCAAATCATCCAGCATAGTGGTTAACTCTTTCAAATTGTGATCATTGCCACAAATGAGGCCTCATTGAGGGCTTTTCACATAGCCCTCATGGCCTCATACGACAAGAAAGGGATTCTCCAAAAGGTATCCTCGGTAGGTATCCTCAAATAAGACAACACCAGGCCATAGGTATCCTCAAATACAGAAATGAGGCTAAGAGTCGTATGTGCGAGTCACTCGTTCGAGTAAATACTCTATGGCTTATTTGCTCGATAGGATTCGAGTCGTTCGAGCAATGACTTATCAGTAACTACTCGATAGATTCTTGGCATTAGGAATGATATAGGCTCTCATGGAGGTTGTCTATCAGCTGGCTATAAACCAAAGGGACCCCTCAGAACTATAGCACTACGTGCTACTATTATAAGCCATGGTATGGAGGTCTTAAAAAGGATTCTGGAGGAAATCCGTATAAAATAAAGTCGTTTTTGGTGATTTGGAGGGATTATCGGATTGTTTGTGGTAATTAGATTTACACCTGTTCAATCGAACACACCCTCCGAACATACCCTTATCCTATTAGAAGGTTTTAGGTAACATAGCAACCACCTGCCACCATAGAAACCAAGATGGCGGCCTCCAGGATACAAAATGGACGACGGAAACACATATCACCCTAACAACACGCGCTGCGCATGCGCACTCCCATCACATGTCACTATGGGGATAGCGTCACAACATGACCGCTCTCGCGGGCTACCAAGACAACACAGCATGTCGCCACTGGGTCACGTGACTATGGCGTCACATGAGATCATCCATGAGATCATCCAAATGATACCTCAAACATACGAGCTATACCACTTACACTCTAAAGTCAGTTGTGTTAAAAATCAACCCAAATCAACTGGGTTGACTGAGTATGACCTCAATTTAGGTTCATATTCACTCAACCCAATTGGGTTCATATTCACTCCACTCAGATGATTTAGGTTGCATTTTAACCTACTGATTTTAGAGTGTAATAATTCTGTATGAAAACTATTTTGGAAAAGATGGGTGTTCCAAGTATAACATACGGTACGGAGAGGACCCCACGAATCATATATTTTCGATTCGTATCGAATATCGAATTGAATCGAGTCTGTTATTCGAAATCGAATCGAATATAGGCGTCTTGAAGTCCCGACTGATAAAATATTCCAACTGCATCACCAAAGCATGCCTTCGACGAAAGCATACCTTGATGATAAGATCCTGCGAATTTTCGAGATTCGATTCGAAGGCATACCTTGATGATAGAATCCTGCGAATATGCGAATATTCGAGATTCGATTCGAAGGCATACCTTGATGATAGGATCCTGCGAATTTTCGAGATTCGATTCGAACGCATACCTTGATGATAGAATCCTGCGAATATTTGAGATTCGATTCGAAGGCATACCTTGATGATAGGATCCTGCGAAAATTCGAGATTCGATTCAATATCGATATCATACGCACATGCTTCGAGATCGATCCCGAATCAGTCTTAAGATTCGATTTTTTTCGAATCTCTCGTGCTCAGCGCAATTGGTTACATTTCCAACGAAAATTGGATAAAACTGACATTAGACAGTTCATTCATGTACACGTTTGGTTTTGGAGCCAAACATTTGAAGAAACAGGCCCGTCGGAACCGGGGGGGGGGGGGGCTGCAGGCCCCCCCCCCCAATAATTTGCTCATATTTCGTCGTTAGTTTATCCATGATGGGAGCAACCGATGTAATCTGAATAAAAATGGACATTACATTATTGAACTCAGATTAGAACAGTGGCGTAGGAACCGGTTGGGGGTGGGGGTGGGGGTGGGGGGGGGTAAGGGAGATATTTCCCCCACCCTCACAAATTTGTCAAAAGTAGGCTTTACTGGGCTGGGTTGGAGGTTTCTCCACACGGGATGCCCACTGGTTACCATATTCCGACATTACTGTTAATGATTACTGGACTGAGTGGGTTCCATGTGTGCTTTCTTCCACCAATAAAACTGACAGTCGTGTTTTCGCCTAATTGTGGAAAGCGATGTTAAACCCCAACCAACCACAGGGTAATTCATTGCATGTTCACCGTTCCTGTCATTCTGCTCGGAAATCACGCTGAATTGATCAGAGAGCTGACGTATTTCCTTATTGACGATGTATTTGCTCAGAATCACTCAGAATACATATTTATACATCTTAAATTAAAAAAATTTCCCGGGGGAGGCCCCCGGACACCCACCGACGAGACGGGGAGGTACCCCCTCTCGTGCTCACCCCCACTCGCCTTTTCGCGGTTCGGATGACGCTTCGCGTCATAGGAATATACGATTTATTTGCTCAGAATCAACCAGAATGCATGTTTTTACATCTTCAATTCGAAAAGTTTCCAGGGGGAGGCCCCCGGACCCTCCACCAACGAGACGGAGGATATCTCCTCTCGTGTTCACCCCCACTCGCCGCTCGGATGACGCGTCGCGTCATGGGACTATAGGTCCTACCCCTCCCCCCCCCAATAAAATTAGCTTACTACGCCCCTGGATTAGAATTATGAACGTATCACTGAATGTATAACATGCACCTGCATATGTTGATGTGCAAACGTTTTGAGCAATTCCTTTGGCAGCTCAGAAGACCACGACAACCGTTGGCGTAATGATAAAACTAATGCATCCATCATAAGGCCTGACTGTTTTTTAGCATGACGGAATACGGACACGGCCTGCAGGTGAGCCCGGTGTGAGAACCGTCCCCAAATGTTATGGGGTTCCATTGTGATTTTTGAAACATTTTGTTAAAAAAACAACTTTTGCCGTTTAAAAAAATCAAGAGGTTTTTGCTTCAAAAGCTACCAGAATGCTTCCTTTGATTGCCCTTTTCAAAAAATTTTCTGGGGGAGTCACCCCCTCCTCCCCTCCCCTAAAAATCCTCGTGCATTCAGCACTCGCGCCAGATGCCTTCGGCATCTGGATACCCCATACCCATTTAGTATCAGCCAGTTCACCCAAATTAGCAATATCAGCCCCCCAATATAAATTTCGTTCCGACGGGCCTGAGAAATAATACAACTTTAAGGCCGATTTTGTGAATAACGCTGGTTATATGTGGCCGCAACGTTTATTAGATGAAGGTTTGATTTGAAATAACTGGAAGTATGCCCGTCACCATTGACGCGAGTGTAGCGAAATTAAACCAATTCACTTCCCATGTCACATAATTGTAGAGTATTCTCTTTTATGTATTTCCAGTCCCGTAATTGTAGAATATTCTCATTGCTTGCATATACAATCCAAAAATATATTTGATTAAAAAGTCCACAGCAGCAAATATTTCCCACAATGTAAGTGAAAATGTAACCCTCTTCCTAACACAAAAGGCAGACGACACTTGCAAATAAAATTCTTGAATAACTAATGTTTTTCATTTTTGCGTCAAAAACATAGCTTATGACCCTTCATTGGAACGAGCTCATTGAGCTCGTTCCAATGAGGTATCATAAGCTTTGTTTTTGAGACAAAAAATAAAAAAAATAATGAAAATTGAATGGTGGTTTTTGTAAATAGCGCTGGTTGGTTCTAGTCGTCACGTTGGGTAAAGGGTTAACAAATTCAGTTTTGTTTGGCAGAGCTATATGAAATCTGTCAAAGAAGATTGAAGTATAGTTAAATTCCTTGTTGCATTATGGGAAAATTTGCAACTTGAAATTTTGGTCTTTTGGGATCATTGTGCAGAGTAAATTATGTAATTTAAATGATATCTGTGAAACAGCGCTGGTTCGTTACAGATAGATTTTCAGAAATGTTTATATATATAACTAGCGGGTGATACCCGGCCGTTTTCGAAATAAAAGGTCAAGGTCACCAGTTTGAAGGTCAAGGTCACCCCGCGTGGGCACCCCGATAAAGTTCATATGATCGATGGGCCAATATACCTGCACATATGAAATTTTTGACCGATCGGCCCAGCCGTTTTCGAAATAAAAGGTCAAGGTCACCAATTTCAAGGTCACCCGGCGCGGGCACCCCGATAAAGTCAAAATGATCGATGGGTCAATATACCCGCACATATGAAATTTTATTCGCTCGCCTGCTGCTTGTCTAAACAAATTAAGGAGGGCGAAAAATAGTCCTCCTGGCCTTAGAAAATAATAATTACCATAACAGCCCATTCTTAAAACCCACATCTTTTCAAATCTTTGCTGCGTTAGTGGTCTCTGTAAGACGGCAGCACTGCCCCTCCCACACCTCCGGGCCTTGACGAGGCCCGGATGTGTTGGAGGGGCAGTGTAGCCGTCTCACAGAGGCACCAAATAAGATGTACAAAGCCCACCCAGGCAGAATTCATTAATAGTAAAACTTTATTTTGCCACTCTCAGCTTTTTGTAAGCTATGCCATGCGAGGGGAGCGAGTTTTAGCCCTCCTGCATTTTTAAGAATACCAGGCCTGAAATATAGAAGCCGTGGAGAAATATCATTTTTAAAGGTCAAGCATTGGTCTAAAATAAACATAAAGATGGGCACATGCACAGAATATAACTATTATCACGGGTCCACATGCGTGGAAACCCCTAGAAGTAAAGGAATGCTGGATTACTGGAGTAAATGCATTCCGTTTTACTGGCACAGTAGGATCTGGTAACCAGTGCCTGCGGTATGAGTTCCCTAAATGGGCAGAATTAGTATAAATGATTCGTTCAACTTGACTTTATACTCATGTTGTTCGACACATTATAGCCATTCCATGGGCGGGGGAAGGGGGCGGTGTTGGGGGGTAGGGGGGGGGATGAAATTTCGTGAAAATGACCAAAATGCGAAATGGATCTGATTGCACAGACAGGCTGTAAATTGAAATGGTCTCTATGTGGACTGCCAATGTCAGTTCACATAGAGGACATTTCATTATGCCAGCAACTGCGTCTGCCTTTGATCGTCAAGATGCAAGGAAAAGGGATTCTTTCAGTCTGGAGAATCAAAATTTTCTCTCATTGGACCGAACTGTGGTCGGCCCGATGGATCCGGGACTTCCCTTGTTGCAACAATTTTTTGCCGAATGAGTAGTGAAGATGATACCAAAATGCCATCGAAATGACCTCTATGTGGGCTGACTCTAACCGCTTAGATGCAAGGAAGCGGCGTTCTTTCAGTTTCAAACTTTTCTCCGTGCCCGCATAATTTCTTCCCGCGATTATCATACAAGAAATTGAACCACTGAACACTGTGTCACAACAGCTTCTGACAGGGGAGCTAATCAGCAAGCAGCTTAATATTACATGTGTTAGGAACATCCGTGTGAAGTAAATAACGAAACATCTTTCCAAAAATTGTTTTTTTTGTATGCATAGATTTTAACACAACCAATGACTGGTGAAACAAGGGGCGGATCCAGAGCCTCCCCCATATTCTCGCCAGCTATGTTTCTCTCGTACTGGTTCTGTTTCGATGGATTTCGGATCATTTTTTGCAGTAAGTGGCAGCAAACGTTGAAATGTATGTAGTCTGTTAAAAAATCGGTTAACTGAAATTGATCGTAATCTTACAGACATACAAGTACCAAGTCCACCCCAAGACAAGATAATCCACAGATAGTATAATTGCAGTTAACGTCTGGAAAAGCATACAGGTAAGGTCTATTTATCAGCTTTGGTCGTTACGACCAAAGCTGATAAATAGACCTCACCTGTATGCTTTACCGACGTTTTTTAACGGCTCTCAAAGTGTGAACTGTTTCAAATACATCTCCTGAAAAATCTCAAAAATCTCAAATTATTCACTCAGATGCATGGAAATTGGGGTTTTGGGACCCTGGAATTTCAAATTTTCATACCGACGACCATCCATCGCCCGATCCAGCCCCCCCCCCCCCCCCCCCCCCCACACACACACTTTGAAAATCGTCCCGCCGCCCCTGCATTCGAGCAGGCCTCCAACAACCACTAAATAACAGCATGGCTCCAATTCCTTTAAACAAAGCCCAAATATAGTATTCTTGCACGGAAAACAA